>APFE031719068.1:63251-83363 GCA_000404065.3 Pinus taeda | reverse complement strand
TGCCTTTAAATCCAAGAGAATGATCAGCTTCTGTCACAAATATCATATCACCCTAGGTCATTCAATAGCCTATTACCCTCAAGGCAATGGCCTAGCTGAGTCCTCCAATAAAAGCCTTATCAATATCATCAAAAAGGTCTTGGAGGAGAACAAAAAGAATTGGCACAAGAAGCTGGTAAATGCACTATGGGAAGATAGGTTGACCACTAAAAGATCTATTGGTACTAGCCCATATGAGTTGGTGTATGGCCTGGAAGCTATGTTCCCATCATCTCTTGCGATCCCTGTGATCAAATTGCTGCAGGAAATACAGGCTGAACCCAATGATATCCAGAGAAGGATCAATCAAACAATTCACTTACAACAAACAAGGGAAGAAGTGTATCAGAGAACCCAGCTTCTACAAGAGAAGCTTAAAAAGGTGTTTGACAAAAGAACAAAAGCTGAGGACTTTTTCATAGGGAACAAAGTATTGAAATGGGACTCTAGGAGGGAAGACAAAGGAAAGCATGGCAAATTTGACTTTTTGTGGAAAGGGCCATTTGTAATTCAAGCTGTGCAAGGCAACAATACCTTTTTTCTCAAGAGTCTGGATGAATCAAAAAATGATGAAGACCCAGTGAATGGGAGAATGCTCAAACACTACTATGATCCATGAGCATAGGATAGCCACATATTGTACATAAATATCTATATTTTCAAGCATTTTTTCTTTTTTACAGTAGATAGATAGAAGAGCAACTACAGCAGATTTTGAAGAATGATCAGCAAAACCATATCAAAAATGACTTAGATACTTGAAAAGCTCCATACACAGAATTAAGCAAGGTCTACAGAGCAGTGAACCAATGATAGACAGTGATACATGTTAGCAAGACATAAAATGGTAACCCTTGCACAAATGAGGTCATAAAACACTGCATACCAGATCATTGGTTTCAGATCAAAGGTGTCAATACTAGGGAAGGTTCACTGCAGTAAGAAGAGGAAAATAAGCCCATCTGACCTACCGTTCTTGGCTTTCCTTCAGGAAAATCCATCCCCAAGTGGAGCCACTGTTAGGCTCCTATACCAATAGGTTTCATCTTTCATGATTGACAGTAGAAGGGATAAATATGTTCATCATTGCAGGTTGCAAAGGTTCCATATTTTGTGTACATGCTATGAAAATTAAAAAATGAAAAGAGGGTATGCCTTAAAAGAATAATCAAAAGGAAAAAAAATCAAATGGTCAAGAGAAAAGTGAAAATGAACCCCAAACTAAAGACCAGGAAAGTGGCTAGTCAAAATGCCACTACTATCTTTTGGGCAGTATCATACTCTACAAATACTGATGTTAATCATACTTGATGAATGGCCCAATAGTCTAAACTGGACCATGCCATGTTTAAATTGCTTGTTGCAGAATACAGAATGTTTACTGTCCAAATAGCTCAAGCTTGGCAGATGACTAGCTAGGTAGAGAAATGAAGGTGCCCAACTGCTTAACCTGGGTCCTTGGAAAAAATAAGGGTACATTTAGATAGGAGGGCAGTCAAAAGAAAAAGAGAACAATCAGGGTCTGCTAATTCAAATGCACCCACTTCAAATGAAGAAAAAATGTTAGGATTACTAGGATGGGTAAGTAGTGCAAGGTTGCAGAAATGGAGGGCCATCACCAATTGGCTTATTAAGTGCAAAGACTCATGCCACTCAGGGTATTGGCATCAAAATAGAGAGTGGAGGACAAAACATTGGAAGCATGTCTAATTTCCCCTATTTTCCCCCAAACATCATTTACTAACACCCCCAAGGAACTTGAGATCTGCTCAAGTGTCCAGTTCCACTTCACTTCATGACAAGCTACTGGGTCAAACCATGAAGTTTAATCAAGAAAAGAAGCCACATTTTTTGTGTAAAAAATCTTTCTTATCATTTCATTTATCTTCAATTCCTAAGTTTTAGCTCTTAGAACTTAGCCATACCCCTTCACTCACTTCACAAAGACATATTAACCACTAATGTATTATTTAGCTCCCTAACTACCCCCCTTCCCTAATTCTATTAGGATCTATGGAGAAATTCCCAAAAAATATGTATAAATGCCCTCCCCCTATAGCTATATAACCCTTCCTTGGGAAATATTAATCTATCAGGGGTTAGTATTAGCCCCCCTTTCACCCTAAAACTATGGTTTTTGTAAAAAACTATGGTCAAAAATAAAAAAATCAAAACCCCACCCTCATTAACCCCTTTACCCCTTTATCTGCCCAAAATTCATTGATTATAATGTTTTTTAATTAAAACATTGATAAGTGGGCGCCAATTAACCCAAAAAACCCAAAATCCTAATGTTTATTACCCACCCCGTGCTTAATTTATTTAAATATATTAATATAACGGGCAGGTCCCCCTCTATTAATGTGCCGTCACATCAGGTTCGCCGCCCACCGCTCGATCACCGACCCCGCCCATCCAACGGTGGGCGGTCATTTTCGTAAGAAAAGTGCCCGACCTTTTGCGTTCGGGGGATTGGCGGTATTACTGTCGTACGCTCGCCACGCATCGGCCTCCCGCGGTGTTCGGAGCCCCCCCCCCCTTAAAACCGCTTACCACCCTGAGGGCCTCCGGGGAAACCACTTACCGCCCGTCCCCCACGCTGACGTCGCACCTCCGTCAGAGTGACGTCACCCCGCCTTTTCCGCCACCGTACCTCCACTTCATATCCACGTCACCTGTCTGCCTATCTACCCTGCCACCGTGTCACCGCCACCTGGGCACCCACGTCAGCTGCCACGTCACCCTGTCGTACCCGGGCCCATGATGACATCAGCATGACGTTAGCACCAAAAAGGCGCCAAAGGGCCAAAAATGCATAAAAATACGTGAAATAGTCGTTATTCTTCATTCTTATTCGTTGTTTCCGGAGCTCCTCTGCATGCGAAAACGTCGTTCAACGGTCGAAATCCAAATTTCACCCGCCAAAGTTGCTGCCGCCCTCATCGTCGACCCAAGTACCTGCAATTAGTCCAGTTCGACGCCTCCTACACCATAGAAACCAGGTATTTTCCGCAGGCGACCTTCCTTACCTGCATTTCTCCTGTTATTCTCCTAATTTCCTGCAAAAGAACTCTGCTAAAAATTCCTCACTGCTAAATTGTCCACTAAAGAACACTTAAAAACCTAGTTAAGCCCCTACAGGACATAACTCTGCAAGAAACCCATGCCCTTCTGCAAATTCACCATAAAAGTAATCGGAGAAGCCGAGCTACCGGCTAAAAATGAATATAGTTGTTCCCTCATCCCTGTTATAGCAAAACTCCCTTGAAAAACCAGCTAATTAGCTCAAACACACTCTGATTCTTCAAACAGAGTGCCCCTCAGTTCATCAAAAGCTGTAAGAGTCTCCTTATACTTTCAAGCTGCTCACTGCCAGACAGAATTTAGCAGGCATTCCTCAGCCTTTGTACCAATCCTAAAAATCAAGTAAAACATCCAGTTGAAATCAGACATGGCCACTCCATCTGCACTGGATGTAGCTCCTGTGAATCCACCAAATAAAGAACTGGAAGCTATGCCACTGGTAGACAGTGATTTCCTCATTGCAGACTTTGTGGCAGAGAGAAACCACTTACAGACCTTCTGCCAGCTAAGGAACAGTCACTTGGACAACAGTGACATGTATGGCATCTGGGAATCCAATCTGCCCACCTTCTTCCTGCCATCTGTGAATGTTTTCCCTGAAGTCATTCACCTCTATGCAGAAAACTATGACCAGAAGCTCAGAGCTGTAAAGTCTCCATCTGGGAGCATCCTCTTCTACATAACACCAGATTCCATCAATCAAATGTTGAACTACAAGAAAACCCAGCTGCTATACCCATTCTCCATTAAGTACTTACTGGATGAGGGCTCCAAGCTCTCTAGCACAGACATTGCTGCAGTAGCCAAGAATTTCATGAAGGCAGACTGCCAACCTTCTGGGCCACCTCCTTTTTCATATGCAAATTTCAATGAGGTAGGCAAGCTATTGGTGGATATGTTAACCTCTGTGCTGGGGTTCACCACAAATGAGCATGTGGATGAATCTGTGCTAGTCATGCTGTCTGCATATAGCCTTGAGAAACCCCCTGCTTTGAAATACAATTATGCCAAGTATATTGCCAACAAGATGCATGACCAATTGTCAAGGTTGAATAGGGAGGCAATATTTAAGTATTCATCATACATCTATCACCTGTTCATGTATTATCAAACAGATTGCTTCCAATGCCCAATCAAGAAGCTAGACTCACAGGGTGAGAGGAGGTCTGTTATCTTCTGGTCTTCAGTCTTCCACCAAGTCCAGAATTCCCCCTATTCATACTGTGAATTTATTGACCAGTTTGTTTATCCAGTCACATGCCTCTTAAAGAGGACTCCTCCTGCCAGATTGTCCAAAGATATGCAAAAGATCTTACAGTTGTCCAGGAATTACAAAATAGGTGATTGGTATTTGTACCAAAATCACACAGTTATCAGAATCTATGGTTGTGAGCTCTGTCCCTACAGGCTCCCAAAGTATGTGCCTATGAGGTTGTTTGCCCTGGAATACTATAGACAACTCATAAACTCTGATCTTACACACTTCTAGAGTGCCAAGAAGAAAGCCAATCTAAAGTTCAGAGACCACCTAGGCCCATTTGTCATGAATAAGAAAGATGGTTGGCAAGAAGCTGATCAAATACTGGGACAACAGCTCAAACTCAAAAGAAGCTTCTGGTGGGTCCCTTATGACCCTGAAGGTTTTATTAGTGCTAGGAGAGTCAAGTATAGGCTGCTAGCCTATAAGCATTGCCCATACCTACAAATACAACACTTTGCCAACCAAGATGAATGGGTACCTGAATCAATAGTAGAAGAATTGACTCAGGAAGAGAAAATGGAGCAGACTGTGAAAGATTTAGAAAAAACTCTTGACTTGGATTCTTGTCAACAGGTCTTGCTCAAACAACCAGTCCAAGTAGGAGAAGGCACTTCTACTGCTCCAGCTGCACAGAACGCCCAGCAAGCTCCTACAACAACCACTACAGCAAAGGGCAAAGAAATAATGGATGAACAGCAACAGACAGAGATAGGGCAGCCCAGCACCTCAAAGGATCAGACTCAAGGGCAAGCCCCTTCACAGCAAACTGGACCACCCCAAATCCCAGTTCTGCAAACTCCTCTCAATGAAGAGAGAGGAAAAAAGAGAGATAGAGAGGAGGTCACACCTCCAACTGGGTCAACACAGCAACCAAAAGCCAAGAGGCCAAGGGTTGACCCTGAAACAGAGGAGGGAGATATCAGTGAGGAAAGGGCAGAAAGTCACAGCAGAGAAAGGCAATCAAGCCAGCCGACTGCCACTAGCTCATTTCAGCTAGAACAGGCCATACAGCAAGGCATAGAGGTATCCTCCTCAAGGTAGCAGGGAAAAAAACCAGCTAGAATCAAAGGAGGCTTCATGGAGATCAAGGCACAGAATGAATTGTTGAGAGTGCAACTCTATGATCAATTCTTGAAGGAAACTCCAGCGGAAAAACAAAGATTGATGGCTGCCTATGATCTCAAAGAGGAAAAAATGATTTTTGCTCATTTAAAGCCTAAAGTCCCACATCCCAAAACCTCTGCAGATTACTTTAGAACAAACTTGGAGGTCTTTTCTAAAGACATACACCCCATGGATCAGATTGAACTACACAAAAAAACTGGGGAAATGGTGTATGCAACACTTGCAGACAGGGCCATGCTGGCCCATCAGTTAAAAGAAGCACTTAAGAACACAAATACACAGCTTGATTTGGAAAGGCTGTCTTCCTCTGCAAAGGACAACTAAATAAAGACTTTTGAAGACATAATCATTGATCTGGGACATGACCCAAAGGATCCAAAGGGTGTTAAGGCCCTTATGAAGAAAAAAGAGGATGACATTGCTGCACTAAGAAAGCAGGCAAAATTGCCTCCTACCATTCACCCTCAAACAGCAGAACTTGCACAAGAAAAGCAAGTAAATGATGCCATGGAGCTGCTTCTGGTGATGAATCGAAGAATATTGCAAATGGAAGCAGAATTAGAGAAGGCATTGTAGGACAAGCAAGGGGAGTCAGCCTCCCAGCCCCCTCAAACATCTACGACTCTTGGACCTACCCCTCCCACACAAGCAGCAGCGGCCCCTCCTGCCATTCCAGCACCAACCACAGTTACATCAGCAATAGGAGCAACAGCAGCAGCAGAATCCAGCATGAGTATGAGGACTTGATGAAAGTTGTCAAAGAGCTTGAGACTCAAGTAATAGAAATAAATGAAGCCAAGGATAGACTGGCCAAGCTGGAGACCAGCTATGATAAATCCAAGATGACAGTGGTAGAAAAACAAAGAGAAATAAAGGCCTTAGAGGCCAAAGTAAAAACTTTGGAAAAGGAATTGCTCCTGGGCAATACCTTAGCAGAAATAAAGAAGATAATCTGGGCCAAAATTGGCCAATCAATACAGGACCAATGGAGGTCAATCCAGGCCATATATGAGCAGGTTGAACTAATAGGCATGGCTCATGTGGAGATACAAATACCCAGAAAAACGCTGGGAATCATGCCTGAGCAGGCCAATAAAATGATACACTTCCTCAATAACCGCACTAGGGAGGAGTTGGCAGCTCTAGAGATAAGCAACAGAACAGATACAATCCTGACAGCTAAGAAAGTGCTGACCTTGAGAAACTTCACTCAAACTCTGGAGAGAAAATGTCAGGAAATGAAAGCAGAAATTGATGAATTCAGGGCAAAAATGACAATATTACAGGATAAAGGACTGCCAAGCCTAGTGACTGGCATAGGACAGCTGCTGTCATATAATCAGTATATGAAAAGGATCAACAATTATGTTGAAAACCAAATAATAGCATCCAGCAGCTCCACAGAAGAAGCAGGGCCTCCCTTTGGGCAGTCTCTGTATGACAAGTTAGAAAATCTATTTTTTATTGAGCATGAGATAAATCATCTATTTGAGGTGCCTCCAAACTTCTACAGATATACGGAGGCAGATGAAACATTGGTGAAAATAAGGAGGCATCATCTACCTCCAGCTGATTGGTGGCAGGCAATGCTGGAAATTCTGCCCAGATAATGCCACTATGTTATTCCTTTTTGAGAGAAATTAAGTCTCGGTCACGGTACAGGTCAGCAGACAAATCAACACACAGGTATCACAGGGAGCATCCGTACAAGTGACTCACCAACGCACCCAGACAACAGGCTCAATTAACGCAGAGTTAAAGGCACAGCTATAGCCCACTTTCCTGAGCCATAAATTCAAAAGCTATCTGATAGAAAGATAGTTGCCATCTCAGCATTAAATGTTGTAGTTATGTTTTTCATTTACTTTTTGTAAGAGAGTTGGAGGTGCAATTTATTGCACAATAACTCACCATTGAGATATTTTGTATCCTATTTTGTATATATATCCCCTCAGAAAACGTATTGAGGGTCGGTTGTAGTGAAACTCTTTCTGAAGAGTTCTATTATATACTTGAGACACTTTTGATAATACAAATTGCTGGTTGAGTTTCCTGGTTCTTATGCTGTCTGAAGATGGAAATGAATAGCTCTGTTATGTTACAGAATTCCTGTGTCATTTGCTGGAGCAATAAGTTTTTCTGAACTGTGTATGTGTTTTCTGTGTATTCCATAATTCTTATGTTTTCATGATCATAGTAAATAGAGAAAAAGAATAGTCTAGGATTTGTTTTGAACACCCTATACTCAATCTGTATTTCTAAATATGTTTTCTTCTGCATTAGCCATGGATATGAATTCTTGATTGCTCATGTCTAAACTAATTCTATCATTGTGAATATTGTTTAAGAATTCTTAACTACTCTTAAGAAATACTTTCATTTTTCCTTGGTTTGCATAGTGAAAGATTCTTAGTTGCCTTTCACTCACTAATTCCATAACTTCATCAAAAAATTTGGTAAATTGCTTCACATATGCCTATCTGGCTCTGCAGCAAGACTCTGCCTTGATAAACATTCTTCAGCAGCACACTACCTCAACTCCATTTCCCAATGGACCAAACTGTTCCATGATCTATATCTTAGCTTTGTCTGGATTCACCAACCCACCAAACTCAAACAAAACATCACACCATAAGTAGCCTAAAACCATCCACCAACAAAGCTAAATTATAAAGAGAGAGCCCTCTCTGGTTACAGGTAGGCTAGGACCTGTAGCTAAAAGATTGGTCAGTGGTTACCTCGGCCGTATTCCCTTTATGAAGCAGGGAACAACCTGAGTGTTAACAGTACACTCCATATGATATTTCCATGATAAATAGATGACCAATTTTTTGTGAAGCAACCATTATTAATTTTGAAAAAAAATTATGTTCTTCGTGATATTGTTTTAGTGGAATGAATATTAATTCACTAATATAGTTTTAAGTGTTGATTGAAGCATCTTTTTGTGTAACATTCAATAAGATCTAGATGACCATGTTTGGCCCTCCCTTTTAGGCACTCCCCCACCTCGCAATGACTATTAACAGCTGGGTGGCATAACTTTCACATATGGACCTTGATTGAGGGAAGGATTTCATTATTGGAAATGTATATGTGTGTAGAATAATTGTAGGGGTTGTGGTTCTTAAGAGAAAAATACACTACCATAAAAATGCCATTTAATGCCACAAACTGCTTCTAGAAGGTTACAAACACCAATTCACCAAACCAAGACCCATTGGTAAAAATTGTATTGCGAGTTGACTCCTCAACACCAAACCAACACCACATTGGTATGAAACCCCTCATTTGAAAATCAAGGCTCGATTCTTATAATCACATGTAAAACACACTCCTACAATGCCTATGATGAGGCTGTAGCTTGGCCTTAGGCTTACTGAAAGGATCTTCACCAAATTTGAACATGAGTTTTTCATTTGTTAATACCTTTAACATGACAAAGGTTTAGTATCTCTACACACCAATGAGGGAATAAGAGACACGTCTTTCCATTAAACAACACATCCTTCCTACCAATATTATAATGAAACTACAACTCTGACCTAGTTAAATAAAAACAACACCAAATTCAAATAAAAATATTTTATTTATAAATATTTAAAAAAAAAAGAATGCATTGACAACACTTCACCTTAATATTTAGTTATATATGTGACTTTTGGAAAATAATCATTTATGAAAGGATAGAGCAGGCCAAGGGTGCAAGAAACTGTTAAAAAATTGAAGCTTAGGTCATGAGATTCAATAACGTGGTAAAAATGAGTAGAAAAAGATTGTGGGTAAGGTTGCTAAGACAATCAACTAGAGGACTTGTCGAAGCTCCTCAATTCAAAAAACACATGCAAGGATTTCTTCAACCTTGAACGAGCTTATGAAGAGGTTAAGAAAACTTTTGATACAAATTTCAGCAAGGTATTTTCCTCATCTGTTATCTTCTCCTACATAAAATTTTATTTCTTTGCCTCCATTTTGCTATATTTTCTTGAATTCCATATTGTTTATGGTTGTTTATCATGATTAGGTCAGAATCATTGCTAAGCTTCTCTTTCATCAAAGGGGGGAAATCCTAATTAAATCCTAGGGATTAGATAAATGTTATTGCAATGGTATTATTTTATCCTTTTTGAATTTGACATTTTTGTGAAACAATTATTATGTATTGTGAAGAACATTTACTTTATTTGTGATATTGTTGTAGTTGAATGAATATGAGTTCACTAATAAGGTTTTAAGTGTTGTCTAAAGCATCTTGTTGTGTCACATTCAATAAGTGCATAAGTATTTTCTACCCAAACCAATTGGTTTGAACTACATGCCTGGGATACATGAGTTCCTAGGGTGCCATATTTCTCATATTATGTTAGACTTTGAATTCATTTCAAATTCTCTTTGGGTTAACCAGAAGTTTTTGATTGTTTTACATTAAATGAATAAGTGAAAAATTTTATTTTTCTCTCAAACTATTCGGTTCATCAACCCTTGAAGCACACATGTCATATGTAAATGTTCATAGCATGCCTTATTTCTCAAATTATGTTAGCCCTTTGATATGTTCATCGATCTTTGGATCAACATGAAACCAAGAAAATTAACAGCTATACAACCTTTATGCTAATATGATGTTTGTAATAAAATTAAAATTGAGGTAATAAACATGCTTAATATGATGCTCTAATGAATCTATAAGTGTAGGTAACCTCCAAAAAATCCAAACAACAAACAATATTATGAGGATGCCCACAAACAAGGTGTACCGATATGTTTATATATCCCTAGATAGTCAAATATACTATGTCACAAAAATATCAACATAGGTCTTGTATCTCCTACTTGTTGTTTGGTTCCCTTTCCTTAGAGCTACCCTCATTTTCAATTCTTGATTCCAATTTCATGGTAGTGGCCTTTGATTGTACACTCCTCATTTTTTATAGACACTACTAACATCAACTACATTTATGTTACATTGTCGTCCCTCTATGGTACTCCAACTTAAGTAGCTACTTAATTAAGGAACAACATATGGAATATATTGGCGAGTCAGTATCTTGAATGCTCTTTTGTACTTTAAGGGAATGTTGCCCCAGGTCAAGCTTAGTCTCCTTAGAAATATCTGCAAGATCGAAACTATACATATCATCATTTTTTTTTCTTAATGTCTATAAATAGGTGAAGGGATACATGAAATTGCTAATTCAAAGTCCATGGCTGGCTCTAAAAAAGAGGAAAATGATCAGATACTTTTCCAACAAGTTTATCCAAAAAAAATATAAAATATTTTCTTCAAAGGTGTAGTTGGGTAGGTAGCCCCAATCAGATGACTAGTAATTCTAACTAAGATATCTTGTTCAAAGACTAAAGCACACTTAATAATCACCTAGCCCATCAAACACAACACAACATGTTCAAACTTAGTTTCTTCACTATTGAGCATGATAATGACTTTCGTCTAGGCTATAAATAATGCATACTACATATTATAAGGTTCCATAACATAGTTATCCTATTTTAGGACTAAATCCCCATAATCTATGTCTATCCCATCCGAGTTTCTAATATTAAACTGGTTGTTCAAACTTAGTTTCTTCACCATTGAGAATGATAATGACTTTTATTCTAGGTTGGAAAAAGTACATATTTTAGGCTGGCATAATACTTCCTCCTTGGATTGATTTTTCCCAAAGTAATTGTACTAATGCATATTAACTATTTCAAATTCTAGCATGAACAACAAGGGAAACACTTATGTAATTCTAATTTTTTGAACTTCTATGTCTAAAACCACATAAATATACTTTTCAAATTACCGTGTTGACTAATCTAATTCAATGATGCTTAAAAAAAATCAAATTGGCTTATAGATCAATGTCAAATATACCACTAAATAACCCACCTATAACGCATTCCTATGAATTTCTTTGATTTTTGCATGCAGATCTTGAACTTTGGTGAAAATTTTAGAAAATAATGCTTAGTAATACACATAAACTGCAAGACTCACCAGAAGATTAAAAGACTAATTCAAGAGATAAATGAGTTGGATTAGGTACATTAATAACCATCTTCATGCAACCTATGTTGTTGTAATTCCATAAGGCAAGGAAATGCGTTTGTGGCGTATGTCTCCAATTCCTATTACCCAGATTCCATAATCATACTTATAAAAAATTTCCTTTGAAATTTGTAATAGTCTATATAGAAATTTACAAATGCAAGGAAAAAACCATGGCTAAAAGAGATCATAGTCTCAGACATGCTTTTCCTTATGCTTTTTAATAATTCAAAAGTATTATCAAACAATTATTCAATATTGTACTAACTAGATGGTATAAAGAAAAATATTTCTTTAGCTTCATTTTAGCAAAAAGGAGTTTAATTGTTGCTGATGTGTTCTCTAGAAAATACACAAAAAGGGAAATGACTATAAGAGATTAATTGTTTCCAATGTGCTATCTAGACAGCACAAGTGCTAGAAAAACCCATTGTATCTAGCTTTTATGTAAATGTTTTCCTGTTTTGGATGCTTGAGCTTTATCACCCAAATAATGATATGTTTATCTACTCTTTCATGTGGGGTTGTGGCAACTGCATTTGGAACATTCATTGAAACAAAGTCTTATAAGGACTCCCTACCACCCTCTAAATATAGGGTTGCCCCATAGTTGCTACAATTTCACTCAGTATTAATTTGGGCATAGCCTATTTCCTTTCATTTTACTAGAATTTATTGAAGAGAGTCTTCTAACCTTTAGGCAATGAGAGTTGGTTGTTTGCATCAGGAAATGAAAAAGTAGGAGTTGTGAATGCTTTCTAAGCATGGTTGGATGTTGCTCTACAATGCATTGTGCTTTTGGAGTGGTGATTTGGCAGCTATACCCATTGGAGTCTTTGGAAGATGAGTGTAGAAGGATTGATGATTGTTAAGTTTTACTATCTTAATATATATTGGTTTGGCTAGGCTTGGGGGCAAGTCAGAGCATGTTTTCTTGGCTGGACTTAGGGGTAAGTGAGAGAGCCATGAAAGAATCAAGTTTGTTTAAGAATCTTCGGCGAAATCACATAAATACTCTTTTGTCGACGCGTTTCGAACCAACCAGTGTGGTTCATCGTTAGCACAAGTTGAAGAACCAATCTAGCATAGCTTGTTAAATAGTAAGTGCAGAGACTCCAACGGCTATATTGCCAACGGCTAAATTTGACCTAATGACCCGAGTCAAACCAATATTCTTGATATATTTAATTACTATGATATATTCTTGATATGATGTGCCAAGAATATTAATTTAGTGTGAATTAGTTATTTATATATACATGAATTAATAAACAAGTACATTTAGTAAAATTAACAAATAAATACTTTTATTTACCTATTTTAACTAATTTCTAAGAATTATAGTAATTAAATATATCAAGAATATTGGTTTGACTTGGGTCATTAGGTCAAAATTAGCCGTTGGCAATATAGCTGTTGGAGTCTCTGCACTTACTATTTAACAAGCTATGCTGGATTGATTCTTCAACTTGTCTTGACGATGAACCACACTGGTTGGTTCGAAACGCGTCGACAAAAGAGTATTTATGTGATTTCGCCGAAGATTATCTAAACAATGTTATGGATCACAGAAGTCTAAATTCCTTAAGAATCAAGTTTGTTAGTAGAAAGTGTTTACCTTCCTAGTAAATTTGAGGACATGTGAGAGTGTCATGAATTTGTTATACTTTAGGGCCAAGTGCGAGTATTCATGAAAGGATCAAGTTTGTTATTGGTGTTTACCTTCTCAGCTAAGGTAAACACTGATAATAAATTTGGCTCATTTGGTGTTCACTTCTTCAGCTTGTTGCTTGGGCTAAAAATATTATTTCTAAATTTTTACCTCAATTTCATATAAACTAATAGTGCTTATTGTAGAATTTTCTCTACAAATCAGCTAGCTTACTGATATCATGTAGAAATTTCACCTACACATCAAATTGATATATGCAATGTACTAAAGCATAATACTAGATCTACATCTACCATAAATTGTGCGGAAGCTAATCAACCATGAGCAACATCAAACATGAACACATATAACTGATAAGAAGGAATCAATCACACATAACACAGAAGAATTTATCCGGGAAAAGCACCAGCCTAAAACCCCATTTTTGTATTATCAATCAAGTCGAAATCCTCAACAACATACAAAACAAATCAACTCAAAAGCTATCCTACTCTCTCTATACTCTAATGATGTATCTCATGGAGTACCTAGCCCTGTATATAAAAGTTGCACCTTAGGTCCAAGCTCCTATTTCCTTGCACAATTTTGATTGGGGTCCAGTTACAAAACACATGTAAATTGGCTTGATCATACCTACTATCACCTCATCTCCAACTACATAGTCATAGGAGGAAGAAGCTTCCTTCCGCATGCATGGAATAGTTACTAGAAATATCCTAGCATCTGATAGTACACCATCCCACATCTGATCTCAACAAGGTCTCTGACAAAATTGACATGCATAAGTTATCCATGAGTGAATACATAGTTATCTGAAAATAACAATTGTCACATGCATGCAAGCATCAACAAACTGTATCTCATTAATTGAACAAATTGTTCAATTAATCTAACTGAACTTGACTAAGTTAAACTAAGTCAACTGATCCCTTCAATATAGAACTCATCCTTAATTCCTCAATCAGTGGAGCAAATCAAGGACACATTCCCCAATCAGTAGAGAAATAATTGCATGTTCTCACAAAGACTTTAAGTTTGCTTTTCCTTAACTAATTAAGTCATGGGAAATTAATTAATTAATATTCCAAACTGCTGGTAAGACAAAATTCGAATTTACTTCCTATAGATAGAACATGGACTGCTATAAATAGGAAGGGACCCAAAAATGCTATTTTTATAAGATGTTATTTTTAGCAGTTTCACCTATCACCCAAGGTGGCCAAAATGCTCATTGGCCAAACTGCTATTTTTAACAATTTCTATTTTTATATTTCTTGTTGCACACCTTTCAACAAGAAAAGCTTCCTCTCAAACCCGATCCTATAACTATAGAATGTTCTATATGCAACACATCTACCAAGTGAAATTGCTCCAGCAACACTCGAAACAAAAAGCAACTCCCAACTGACCACTCTATTGGGCTAGAAACATACTCTGATGTTGAAGCTCTACCTGTTATTTATAACAACACTCGAAACAAAAAGCAACTCCCAACTGACCACTCTATTGGGCTAGAAACATACTCTGATGTTGAAGCTCTACCTGTTGCTGACAAGTGCTCCCTCTCTGACCTTTACGCTACTGCATCATCTCCATGCACTCACACCATTGCACCCTTCTCTGTGCTACCCTGCACTGTGCAACACACTTGTGCCTCTCGCATTGCTGCAACTTGCATGCTCTGCACTGTCCTAGGATTCCCTGCACTCTATCTCTCTCTGCCGCTCCATCCACATCTGTCTCTACCCAATCAATCAGTTCTTGCTACTCCACGTCGAGGTTCCTGTAGCAAGGTCTCATCCAAGAGGTTGGGTACCTCAAGGATCCTGCCCTTCATCCTTGGGATGATCACTCTACATCACCCCACCTCCTACCTAGAGGTATGCGTGCATGTGATCCCTCACCCCACCTAGAGGTCTCTGCATGAGTAGATGTCTCTACTTGATCTCCACTCAGCTTCTCCTGTTGTGGCTGCTCCACAACCTCCTGAAGCTGCTGCATCAATCGTGGCTCCTCCACAATCATTTGAGACTTCTTCTAGTGCTACATGTTTAGAGGTAGCATGCCCTCCCTCTCAACCACGAAGTCTCCATAGTTGCCTTGCTACTCAAGGCTTTGCATGCATCTTGAACCTCAAGAGCATACAGGTTCTTGACCCGTGAACCAATCTGCTTCACCTGTTTAGTGCTAATGTGTCTAAGGAAAGCCTTTCCCTTATTGAAGACTACATCATAGCCTCTATCTTCCAACATCGTGATTGACACCAAGTTTCTCTTTAGTCCTGGTACATACATGACATCGATCAAGGTAAGGAGAGCTCCATGCTCCCTCTTAAAAATAATCGTGCCTACACCTGAGACACTATACCTTTCATCATTACCCATCTCTATGAGTATCTGGAGATCTTTCTCCTCCAAAGTACTGAACAAACTCTTGTCACCGTTCATGTGGAAAGAAGCTCCACTATCAAGAAACCAACTACTTCCCACCATGGATGAAACCATGCATGCGAAGAGTGTGAAATCCAACTCAAACTGTGAAGTAAGTGCCTCACCTTCAGATCCTTCCCCAAATCCCTTCTTGGATTTCCTCTATAGACAATTTGCAACATAATGGCCCACCTCATGACAACGAAAGCATCACACTTTTGATTTGTCAACCTTCTTCCCACCATTGGAAGAAATGGATTTGGAAATAGAAACCCTCTCCTTCCCCTTCTTTGCCTTACTCACTAAGGCATAGTTTTCCTTATCCTCCATGGATGAAGAGCCATCTCTAGTGCCGCGTCTGATCTCCTCATGCATGAAATCCGACCATAGTCATTCCCAATCTAGCATTTTCTCCCTTCCATTAATCGAGTCCTGGTAGCATTTCCAGCTCTTAGGAAGACCGAGGAGTGCAAGACTCACCATGTCATCATCAGCTGTCACGATCCCTACACTTCCAAGCTCGTCCCTGCATGAGGTAAGATTGTTCAGATACATATAGATTGTGTCATCCTTTTCACACTTGATCTTCCAAAGTTTGTCCTTCAGTGCCAACTTCCACATCTTAAACAGAGTCTCCTTCCCATGGAGGCTCGAGATAATGTGATCTCGCACTCCCTCCAAGAGAATTCTCCTAGCTCTAGCCACACACTTCTTCTAGTTTGCTAGTTGAGTAGCATCAGTAGGCTTAGGGACTTCTTGATTAATGAAGTCCTTAAGACCATTATCTTTCAATATTGCCTCCATGTGATCCTTCCAAGCTATATAGTTTGAGTTGCCATCAAAGGCATACTGAAGCCTCAAATCAGCTATGCTCGGATACCATGTATAATTTTCTCTACAAATCAGCTAGCTTACTGATATCATGTAGAAATTTCACCTGTAGATCAAACTGATATATGCAATGTACTAAAGAATAATACTAGATCTAAATCTACCTTAAATTTTGCGGAAGCTAATCAACCATGAGAAACATCAAACATGAACACATATAACTAATAAGAAGGAATCAATCACACATAACACGGAAGAATTTATCAGGGAAAAGCACCAACCTAAAACTCCATCTCTGTATTATGAGTCAAGTGGAAATCCTCAACAACATACAAAAAGAATTAGCTCAAAATCTATCCTGATCTCTCTGTACTCTGATGATGTAGCTCATGGACTACCTAGCCCTGTATATAAAGGCTGAACCTCAGGTTGAAGCTCCTACTTCCTTGCGTAGTTTTGATTGAGGTCCAATTACAAAACACATGTAAATTGGCCTGATCATACCTACTATCACCTTAGGTCCAACTACGCAGTCATAGAAGGAAGAAGCTTCCTTCCCCATGCAAGGAATACTTACTATAAATATCCTAGCATCTAACAGTACACTGTCCCACATCTGATCTCAACTAGGTCTTTGACAAAATTGACATGCATCAGTTATCCATGAGTGAATACGCAATTATCTGAAAATAACAATTGTCACATGCATGCAAGCATCAACAAACAATATCTCATTAATTTAACAACTTGTTAATTTAATATGACTGAACTTGACTAAGTTAAACTAAGTCATCTAATTCTCTCAATAAAGAACTCATCCTTAATTCCTCAACCAGTGGAGCAAATCAAGGACACATTCCCCAATCAGTGGAGAAATTATTGCATGTTCTCACAAAGACTTCAAGTTTGCTTTTCCTTGACTAATTAACTCACAGGGAATTAATCAATTAATATTCCAAACTATTGGTAAGACCAAATTCGAATTTACTTCCTATAGATAGACCAAGGACTGCTATAAATAGGAAGGGACCTAGAAATGCTACTTTTAGAAGATGCTATTTTTATGAGTTTCACCTCTCACCCAAGGTGGCCAAAATGCTCATTGGCCAAACTACTATTTTTAGCAATTTCTATTTCTATATTTCTTGTTGTACACTTTTCAACACTTATGTCCCTTTTGATAAGAATGTATTTTCTAATTATTTAGTTACTGTTACAATTGGTGAACAAGATATCATAGCTAAAAACTATGATTTCGAAACATTAAGTAACTGGGGGCTGTTGAAAAGTATTAGTGTACTAGGTGAAAAACACAACCCAAAATAAAAAACCTTTAAATTTCCTTCCTCATCTAGGAGTAGGATTTGAGGCCGCTCACCAAAGCGAAGTCAATTTAATACCAAATTTCATCTTAACGCAAAACATTAACTAAACTATTCTAAGATTGTATGGAATCCATATTGTTGTATTAGGTAAATCCCCTCTGTGGACAGAGGCGATCCCACTAGCCCGATAGGGGTCTAGCAACAATCAAACACGCTGCATGCAAGCTCCTAATTGCATAATAAAAAATTTGGTCATAAAGGCCTACCTCAAATCCAACGCTATTCGTCGTGGAAGAAACGTCGCTCCTGTCCTCCAGCTTTGGCCGGTCACTATCCTCGCGTTCCACGCATGGACACCTGCACAAACAAAGAACAATCCACAACAAGCGTAAAATCCAATATCATACAATTATATATCAGTCAAGCAGGATATAACTCAAATATTACCAGAAGAATACGTGAGTGGAACCATAATAACAATCGTTCATTATTCAATAAAAGAAGAGAAAAATTACAACCAATTAAGGCTTGATGTTGCAAATCTCCTCCAACTGGGTCAGCAGTTTGGCATGCCTTGCAAAGCCACTTCCTCTCTCAAAATTTCAGCAGCATAACTTCTCTCTCAGCTCTTACTATCAATCTAACATAATCTCAGCTTACTTTAGCTCAAAAATTCAACACTCTGACTCTAGCATTCCAAAAAAACTCCCTTTCAATGTAGGATGACACTGATTTATAGATGGCAGAGGAGAAAGTATTCTTCGTATCCGGACACTTACTGAAGATTTGGTATTGTCCCAGAATAGCCTTTGGACTGAGTTGTCATGGATGAAAAAGACGACACTCGATCATATCCATGGGATTTTTCCTCAGAGAACTGCATGAGTAATGGAGGAAAAAACACTTCAGTGCGCGTTGGCCAAAAATCATGACTAATTTTGTGTGGCGCGGGCTTTTTTCTGTGACAGCGCGTCTATGGGCGCACCCTCTTTGTAGGAACTGAGCCATTGGCGCCGTTTAGACACTTTGGACCCGCGCTAATGGAAAAAGGGCATTTTCCAAGGTTAATCTTCAAAGGGTGTCTTCAAGGATATTGAAGTTCATACTTAGGAGACCTCAATGCAAGTGTTTTCAAGTTGTGTCACTGGTCACAGGTCCGTAAATGTGTCCTCCAATGTGTGACAGCGGGGGTAATAAGGACGGTGACCAACGGTGACAAATTACTGCGTAACAGATGCCCCCTAAAGCATGAGCCTCGAGAGAGAGAGAGGTGAAGTGCTTTACAAGATCATATCCAACTGCCGCCGAGAATCTGCATGGAGAGATACAGTATGATAGTTCAAATACATGATATATGTGGTATGGGCACAGCCATCCATTGACAGAGTACATAACAATCAAGATCCGTAGTATGGACGCAGCCATCTAGTTGGGATCGATGAATAGACTCAGGTATGGTCGCAGCCATCCAGTGAAAAGAGTCATGTATGAAAATCACACCTGGATTACAACAGACGCAATCCAGGGTCTTGCGATCCACCTCGACCCGAACACAAGTACAAGTTCAAGCATGCGAAGATGTAAGTTGAAGTCGAACATGCATGAACATCGCCTGATTACCAGCCAATAATGAAAGCTGTTAACAGGCGCGAGAGGTACCACCAGTAATGAAAATGGTCCTCAAGGTACTATAGGTACAATCTATGGCATGTGAATGAATGAACCGACGTTGAACACCTGGAGAGTCATCCGATCGGAGGCCAATGATGAAAACCTCGCGTCGAATACGAAGAACCTGCCATTGAGGCATGCAGGCTCCAAGGTACCAGAAGGGAGTCTCTAGGTCACTTTCCTGGATAATGAGCTGAAGTCGACAGGAAGTGATCTTCGTCGAAGGCGGGCCATAATGTTTCCCACATCATCGACACAAGACGGGAAGAGACAATGTTGTGAAGTAAGATTTGTGAACTATCAAGCAGAGGGGGTTTCTTTCAGAGGTCAACTTCTCTTTGAACATATCGGCGGCACGACAGTGGAGTTGGCAGTATTTGACTTCAATGGATCAGAGATCATGATGACGTGGCAATGAGAAAATGAGAGGTCAAATAGGATCACCCGAACCCACGGAGGCAAGTGAAAACGAAATGAGATAGCCCCACCCTGACACGAAAACAGAATAGTGCCATGTTCAAGAGCGACATACTGCCGACACGACTGTAATTATGGTTCCAAAAATTTCTTTTTCCCCCGCCATTTCTGGCGAGTACCCCAATTATTTTTAACAAGCTTGATGG
>APFE031719068.1:18357-56917 GCA_000404065.3 Pinus taeda | reverse complement strand
AAGCGTAAAATCCAATATCATACAATTATATATCAGTCAAGCAGGATATAACTCAAATATTACCAAAAGAATACGTGAGTGGAACCATAATAATAGTCGTTCATTATTCAATAAAAGAAGAGAAGAATTACAACCAATTAAGGCTTGACGCTACAAATCTCCTCCAATTGGGTCAGCAGTTTGGCATGCCTTGCAAAGCCACTTCCTCTCTCAGAATTTCGGCAGCATAACTTCTCTCTCAGCTCTTACTATCAAGTTCAAAACTTCAACACTCTGACTCTAGCATTCCAAAAACTCCCTTTCAATGTAGGATGACAGTGATTTATAGATGGCAGAGGAGAAAGTATTCATCGTATCCGGACACTTACTGAAGACTTGGTATTGTCCCAGAATAGCCTTTGGACTGAGTTGTCATGGATGAAAAAGACAACACTCGATCATATCCATGGGATTTTTCCTCAGGGAACTGCATGAGTAATGGAGGAAAAAACACTTCAGTGCACGTTGGCCAAAAATCATGACTAATTTTGTGTGGCACGGGCTTTGTTCTGTGACAGTGCGTCTATGGGCGTACCCTCTTTGTAGGAACTAAGCCATTGGCGCGGGTTAGACACTGTGGACCCGCGCTAATGGAAAAAGGGCATTTTCTAAGGTTAATCTTCAAAGGGTGTCTTCAGGGATATTGAAGTTCATACTTAGGAGACCTCAATGCAAGTGTTTTCAAGTTGTGTCACTGGTGACAGGTCCGTAAATGTGTCCTCCAATGTGTGACAGTGGGGGTAACAAGGACGGTGACCAACGGTGACAAATTACTGCGTAACACTCCTTACGGGTCTAGCTTCCAAGAAGCCTTGTCCAACCTGGGAAAAGTTTTAAGCAAGTGCATTGAGATGAACCTGTCCCTCAGCCTAAAAATTTTGAATTCCTGATGACTGAAGGGACCGTGTTAGGTCATACCATTTCTCGCCAAGGATTACAGGTGGATCCTAATAAAATTGTTATCATCAAAAAGGTTCCACCTCCTCAGAGGGTAAGAGATGTTCAGAGTTTCCTAGGATTAGCAGGATATTATAGAAGATTCATTAAAGACTTCAGTAAGCTAGCCTCGCCATTGTTTGGCCTCTTAGCAAAAGATGTTGAGTTTAAATGGATTGACGACTATCAGAGAGCTCTAAATGAGTTGAAGGATAAGTTGGTGTCTGCCCCAATTTTGAGAGGCCCAAACTGGGCCCTACCTTTCCACATCCACACTAATGCCTCAAACAAAGCCATAGGGGCAGCCTTAGGACAAGTTGAAGAAAAACTTCCATATGCCATATACTTTGTCAGCAAAAACTTATCCAAGGTAGAAATGAATTATACTGTAACTGAGAAAAAATTCCTGGCCGTGGTCCATTCCCTGAAAAAGTTCCGACACTACATCACTGGCTATCAAACATTTGTACATACTGACCATGCTGAAATTAGATATTTAATGAATAAGCCTAATGTGAATGCTCGTATTATTATATGGTTACTTTTTTTGCAGCAGTTTTATTTGACTATCGTTGACAAACCAGGTAAAGAAAATGTTGTCGCTGACTTCTTGTCTAGATTGGATTTTCCTGCAAGTGAAGAAGGAATAGTGGATGACCAGATGCCAGATAAACATTTGTTTGCTATCTCAGTACTCTCTCTGTGGTTTGCTGATATAGCAAACTATCTGGTCTCAACACAGTTCCCTCTGCATCTATCCTCAAAGGAGAAGAGCAGAATCGTGAGGAAGTGTGCCTCATTCACTTGGATCGGGGGCAACCTATTCAAACTTGGCCTCGATCAGATCTTAAGGCGTTGTGTAAGGGAGGAGGAAGTCTTTGACATCCTCCTAACCTGTTACGATGGGCCTTGTGGAGGAAATTTTTCAGCCAAGAGGATTGCCTTCAAAATTCTACAGGTAGGCTACTATTGGCCCACTCTTCATCAAGATGTCAGAAGATATATCAGCCATTGTGACCGATGCCAGAGGATGGGGAAACCGACTCCAAGGGACGAAATGCCTCTCCAACCTCAAGTGACTCTTGAGCCATTTGAGAAGTGGGGTATGGATTGTGTGTTCCGTGCGTGCGAGACCCTCCTTGCGGAGAGGAGAGAGAGTGCTTACATCATGTGTGTGCACGGAACTATCTGACGAAGAGAGTGGGCAGAGGAACCAAGGGCGAATTCAAAAAAAAGCAGCGACAGAAGAAAAGGTGGCTGAGTTGTTAAGAGAAAAACATCTTCTACAATTGCACCCAAGAGAGTAGTCGAGCGCGGGATCAAAGGGAAGGCGAGAGTTCACTCCAACTTGAGAGTTGAAAGTTGCGGTGCAGCGTGCGTACATAAGTATCAAGCGGAGCTTCCACCCCATATTCATCCTCAAGAAAATGGGCAGGTGGAGTCACCAATAGCAGCTGTGAGCAGAGGGACTTTGACTGGAATGTGAGCAGTAGCAGAAAGGATTGGGCAGATTGCCTGGTTGAGGCCACTTGGGCCTACAACACCACTTGGAAGACCACAACCAGTTTCACACCTTATGAGCTGGTCTATGGGAAGAGAGCTCTGCTGCCAATCGAGTTCGAGTACAACACATTGAGAATGGCAGCTCAGCTGGACCTAGATCTCAGCCATGCTCAACAAGAAAGGTTATTGCAGCTGAATGGGTTAGATGAACACCGAATGCAGGCCCTCCTCCACTCAGAAGTGGTTCAACTTCATAGGAAGATATGGCATGACCAGCACCTTAATGACAAACAATTCCAGCCGGGAGATTGGGCGCTGCTATATGATTCCAGACATAAGGATTTCAAAGGGAAGCTGAGGACAAGATGGCTAGGCCCTCCTCCACTCAGAAGTGGTTCAACTTCAGAGGTAGATATGGCATGACCGGCACCTTAATGACAAACAATTCCAGCCGAGAGATTGGGCACTATTGTATGATTCCAAACTTAAGGATTTCAAAGGGAAGCTGAGGACAAGATGGCTAGGACCATATGCAGTGGAGAAGTGAAATGACAATGGTTTCGTCCTTATCCGGACCATTGATGAAGAAGCCATCCCCATGCTCGTCAATGGGCATCAACTAAAGATCTACAGGAAACCTCTTTCGAGGCAAGAGTTCATCAAAACTGTGGAAAAATCAGTGCTGGTCATAGAGAAGGGTTTTGCCTCTGTTTTGGCCGCACCCTGAGCATCATCATATCAAAAAAAAAAAAAAAAAAAAATACAATAAATAAAGATCCTTGGGTGAAAACCTCTCTGAGGTGCCCAAGGCAGATGGTAGGGGTGAAAACCTCATTGAGGCACCCCTGCTGTCTCTCTGAAAATAAAGAATTGGAATAAGAAGATCCTTGGGAAAAAACCTCCCTGAGGTGCCCAAGGAAGATAGTAGGGGTGAAAGCCTCATTGAGGTGCCCCTGCTGTCTCTTTAAAAAAAAAACAAAAAAACAAAAAGAAAAAAAAAGAATAAGAAAAAAGAAGTTACAGAAAAAACAAGTTTAAATCCCTGGAAATTGTTGCAGGTTGCAGGAACACAATACGAAAAGGAGGCCTCTCAACACAAGGACAAGGGTCCCTACCAAGCTAACAGGAAACCTCACATACACTCCCTCCATGAACACTCATTTTTTCCAAGGTTCGAACACAATCTAGTCGTGGTTCAACCTTGTACAGGAAGCTACAGGACTTTCTACAGGAAGTTCTGTATTTCTACAAGAAACATCCTGTAGAGCCTTTGGGCGGGCCAGAATCGATTATGGAGAAGAATTTGAAGCTCGAAGTCTGTTGAGGAGGCATGCAACCACTCTTTTCTTCCATCCTCCACTTGTTTCACCTCCTTTCACCACCATTGCCACCTTCTGGTTGAAAATACCTGCACAGTCATACCAGAACCCTGTTTTTCAGATAAAAACTTGTTGTTTTCAAATGAAAAATAAAGCATGCAGAGACTCGCACACTTTACCTATCAAGGAAACCTCAGGACCCTTCATTTGTGAACACGACTTCATTTATTTCAGCATGCACCGCAGGAGGAGAAACGGCTACAAGATGTCCTACAGGAATCCTGTAGCAGCTGATCCGGCTAGAGCACATACCGTGGAGACACCAGCAGCTAACAAAGCCAGTGCATGCAGCATTCACCACCAAAAAGTCGGGTCTCAAGGTCTTGGAACTAGCAGCAGCCAATGGAAGAGGAGCTCCAGCACCCGTGCACGAAGCAACAGCAAGTAGATCCAGCATTCCTCGTCCCAAAACCTGAAAAAACCACGTCCACGGCCGCACAAGTAAGTGCCAAACCTTATTTCGTCAAATTACATAAGCTATACTCTAAAATTTGCATGACTGTGAGAATGGGCGGATTTAACAAGTCTGGTAGCCATTCAACTAGCCACCCACAGCCAGTCAGACGGCCTCGTAGGATCCGAATGGGCTTGGTTATGCCGAAAAGACGGGCAATCAACACGTGGGAAGTGTCCAGTCGAGGAGAAGCGACAGTATGACAGAAATGGCGGCGGTGAATGCAGAGGGAAGGATTCGGCGGTCAGGGACACGCCGAGGAATGATGGCTATGACGTCGGCCAATGGATCGGCTGGGACAACTCACCCCCGCACCATGAATTCCGCAGCAATTCAAAATCGGTCGGTCGAATAAACTCATGATACACTGTTGTCATTTACACTCACAACCGTTCTGCAGTCGAGTACGCGTCCTCCTCCTCTGCAAGTTGTTAACCTGAGCTTCTCGGTCTGTTCCAACGTCTTGCTACCGCTCAGACTCGTCCAGAACCACCATAACGTCCTCCAGAAGCCGGGAACGATTTCTACAGGAAGCTACGCTACAGGAAACCCAGCATATGAAGGATCTTGGACTGTTCACATTGAGGGTGGCAATTATCAGTGAGGTATGCCCGAACATAACTTTCCATGCAAAATAGTTCAAAAGGTGGTGAATTCGACGTGTTGAGGGGGTAGAGAAAATGTAAATGCAAGTATGTCTGTGAATCCAAAAGTCATTTATTTATCGCTGCATGAAATTGTCTTCGTGGTTAGCATGCGAGATTTTCTCCACGAGTCTTGAATCAAATCCCTCCTGTAGAAAAATTGAGACACTGTCAAGGTTAACCAGTGGAAAATTTGTGAATTTTATATGACTGTGTGTATGATGGAGATGTAGCTCTGCAATCTTTCTAGACAAATCCCGAAGTCCTCCTTCTGTACACGAGCAGTCAAGTTTCAAAACAGGGGAATTGATATAAAGAGGCCCATAGATACTGTTTTCAACGGTCTGAGAAGGAAACACACCTAGATTTCCCTTTCTGCTCAGAGCGCAAGCAAAACAGAGTCTTTTTCACCATGCCGGGAGGGTTTATTAGAAAAGAACCCTCGGACTCCAAGAAATTACGGGAAACCCCTGAGGTGGTGGACTTATTTTCCCGTGCACACTGGATGTCATTCTGTGACAAGCTTCAAGGTCACGATGATGAAATTACAGAAGAATTCCTAAGGTCCTTGAAGCCGAAGTCAAAGACATTAGCCATTGTCAACTTCAGAGGATTGACCTCAGACTCACCCCACAGCTCATTAGCAGAGTGACTGATCTACCGATGGGGGTACCCTGGGATAAGGAGGAGAGAAAATTGGGTCAGAAAGCTAAAAAAGAATTCTTCTTGCCAGAGGAACAATTTTCAGAGGACAAGAATGGAGTTTGAAGAACTAGCCTACAACCGTTCTGAAGCGAAGTCAGCCTCCAAATTATGAAGTATATTACGTGTGAGGGGCGATTTAGCATCGTGTATGGCTATCATTTCCAGTTGCTAACAGAACTCAGGCACCAAATGGACCTACCCTCACAACAGAAATTGAGCATTCCCTACTTCCTCCTGCAATCCATGCACAAAGTTGAGGGAGGGGACACCAAACCAGCTAGCCCATCATGGGCTTATCAAGCTCCTCGTGGAAGATGCACTCCACACTTACACTGTCCCTCTCTCCTGGGAAATTTTTCGGAATATGTCTAAGGATGATGACATCTGAATTTTGGCCAAGGAGCTAACTTCCTCCAGCAGCGAGGAGAAGGAGCACACTCAGGCAGAAAAGAAAGTTAAAGGACAAGAAACCCCGGGCAAAACACCAAAGAAAGAACAGAAAGGAACACAAGGAAAAGGCCAAGCTGCCAAAACAGTGGGTGGTAAAATTACACCAACACCCAGGGAGAAAAGACTATAGAGCAGGGTAGAAAGGATTGAGCAAGTCCAAGCAAGTGAAGGCACCCCTAAGGCAGCCTCAGCCAAGCTAAAGGAAAAGGCAGCCTCAGCCAAGCTTAAGGAAAAAGCACCCTCAGCCAAGCAGGCTAAATTAGTGCCATCTGCTTCTACAGGAAGCCAGAAGGCTATTTCTACAGGAAGTTTAAAAACGGCTTCTACAGGAAGCCAGAAAATGGCCACTACAGGACTTTCTACAGGAAGTCTGAAAAAAGGACAACAGAAGGAGAAATCGGTCGAGATTCTAGCTAGGGAGGCAGCAGCTTTGCTGGCCACCCTAAGTACCTCTCCCAAGCAGAAGGAAAAGTGAAAGAGGGAGACTCCTCTATATTTTAAAGCAAGAAGGAGTGTGAGGATTAAGATTGGCAGACCCCAGCCTCCATCAAAAGAGACAATCACAATTGTGGATACCCCTACCACACCAAAGGATAGGCCCCCCTCCAAGGGATCCATTACTTATGAGCGGGGGAGCCCGAAAACATCCTCATGGAAGGAAAGGATGGAGAAATTGAACTCGGAAGCCTCTCTACAGGATGCCGAGGCTGTTCTATAGGAAACTTTGGCTAGGCTGAAAGAGACTGAGCAGATGGAGGAAACAGCAGCCAAGTCATCACAGGAGGAGGAGAAGACTGATATCATCATGGAACCAAGCCCCCAGCCCAGCCTGGGCTCTTATTATAACTTTTTAGAGGCCGGCAAAATTATTCCTCAAAAATTCACAGTGCCACTATTTCTAGCATTAGAGGAAGAAAGAGTACGAACCCACACTTGGATGAAGATCACTAAATCCAAGGGGGTAGTGGATATAGGGCCTCCAGAGGAAAATCTCAAGGAAACCCAAAGAGAGTTGGCAAGAGTAAGGCATGTGGAAAGCTCCCAACAGGCCAAGTTAAGAGAAGAGAATGAGCTGCTTAGACAGCAGCTACAGCTATACGGACAGAGGAAAGAAGAGGACACAGCAGCCAAGGACACCACAGCAGAACCTCAAGGAAAAAAAGGAATGCAAGCTGATCTAGAGGAACTAAACCAGCAACTATAGGAAAGGGAATTGCAAGCATGCTTAGAGATACAATCTCTTAAAACAGCAGATGCAAGAAAAGGAGTCACAATTGGCCTGCATGGCTAGTTGGGCAATGGAAGTTCTGCAATGTAGGCAGCTGGCCAAATCCTATGGCCTATACCTTAGGGATCAGTTGCTACAATTCCAAATCAACACATTGGCACAGAGGGGTATCTCCCAAATCCAAAACCCCCAGCAGTTCATGGATTTATGTAACAGCAGTTCATCGAAAGATAAGGCTAAGCTATCAGAGTTTTACCTTCATAATTTGGCCCTTCCAAACATAACCTCGTGGGACCCCAACACAGCAGTAGGGGACATGCAGCTGATGGAAATGACCTCATGGTTAAGCCACGAAGAAAAGAGAGCGGCAGAGGTCAGAAATGTCATGGACTGAGAACTACACGAACCACTGCTAATTAGAGTAGAGCCAGGGGACCCCACAGCATTGATATCCGCTCACCAGCACCTAGCAACCAACTCACAGGCTTTATTAGAGTACATGGATTAGCAGGCTCAGGCCATAGCACACTTCGAGGATATGGAGCGATTATTGGGGGACAATTGTGTTCATGCTTGCACCCGTAGGTAGAACACATTGTCCCACAGTCTCAAAATCAGGGAATATCACACTCCAACTAGGATGAGGGAGGCCTTGGCACGAGTGCCTCTCTACAAAAATTCTATGCAGAACCTCCAGGCCAGTTGGATAGGCCTCAAGCTAAGTCCACCTTTGCTTTTGGGATTGTTAGAAGGAGGCACAGAAGAAGAAGAGCATAAGCAGTGGGAAGAGGTGGAAAGGAAGGCCGGATTCCATGACAGTGAGGAGGATACTACTTCAGAAGCCTGGGATGTGAGGGAGGCGATCAAAGCAATTAAGGATGAGGAGCTGGACTAAGTTTCTCAGAGGATGAGCAACCCTTTTAGCAGGGGGGTGATGATGAGCCCCAAATTTGGTAACTTGTTGGGCTCATTAGGCCTAATTATCTTTGTTCAATCCTTGTTCAATCCTTCATTTTTCATAGCTTATGCATTATTTTTCAGTATGTTTATGTCATTTGTACGAATAAGGGTAGTCACTCTTCCTAGGTGGCTAACACGTGCTCATTTCAGGTTTTTTGACACATGTTGGAGCAAAACCGAGCAATCGTGGGCTAGAAGACAGCCAAGCTTGGGCTAGGATTCATTGGGGGGTTGTCTATGACATTAAATAGCCCTTCCTCAGGATCTTCACCCCCAACTCTGAGCTCCAAAGGCCACCAAAACCTGATCTAGAAGGCAGCCAAGCAGATTTTGGAAGGGACTGTCTACTCACAGTTTGGACAGCCAAGTCCCATAGATTTAGGAGGCCAGCTAGGGCCCTCGTGGTGTATAAATGTTAAGGCCTCAGCCTTCGTAAGGGACTTTTGAAACCATTACATATTTTGCACTACAGTGCTGTTAGCTTTAGCTTGTTCTCTTGTAGCCATTTTGGCATAACTCTTGACTTATGACTATTTTTTGATAATGAGAAGCAGTCCGATTCTATATCAACTCTGAGTTTTCTATAGGAGCCATAGCTCTCAGGGTTGGGCCCAACCTGAGAGCCTAGGGCTTCCTTTTGTACTGTTATCTTTCCCTTATGCATCGTTGTTTTCCTTTTATGCATTTGAAACGTATTTCTGTTAGGTAGATTTAGTTGTGTTGATTAAATAGGTCACTGTTTATGAATAGAATTGCTTCAGATGTTTAAAATAGATTGGTAGGATAATAATAGGGAAAAAATATCTAGAAAAGGGTCAAAAACACTTTCAGTTTCACCTCATCCTTATTGGATCAGGGGCTGGAATTGAAGTAACCATGTTGTCCCAACAAAAACACTAGTTTTCTTGACCATGCAATCCTTAGTGTACTGTTTTCATTTGCAGAAGTTATTTATGGGTTCAGATCTCTGAAATGCTTCATTGCATAGTTGATGTACGTGGTTTTCCTTCCAAATAAAGCTGTTGTTCATTCATTTTATTGTCAGTTAGATTAGATTAGCTAGGACTTTGATTAATTATAAGACTTTGTTGATTCGGTTGAATGTACATTGTGCAGAGCATCTCTACCACTCTTTCATCCACCTAAGCTTCATCATAGCCAACTATTCCATCTCCTAGCTAGGTTCCTCATCTCTCATTTGTCCTTTTGCCCACGTAACACTACCTTCTTGCGCAATCATTGGTTCAGCCTTATTTGAGCCAAGTCAGCCTTCTACACCTTCTCACCACTCCATCCACCAATCCCTGGGTCACTCCAGGCCCCTATCCTACCTCCATATCCATTCATGCATCTTCCCTCACTCACCCATCCTCTAAAATCCAATTTTTAAACATCCTGTAGAAATTTCTGAACATCCTGTAGAAATTCCTGAACATCCTGTAAAACCTCTGCAGACTTCATGTAGAAGATCACAAATGAGGTTTCTTGACATCCAAACTTTGTGAAACTCTCTAGAAGGGTGTTAGGGACTCCTTAGACCCTCTCTGAGCCTTCCCAACCTTTTCCAATCATTTCTCCTCCTTGATCCACCCTTGCACAGTAAAGATCAGTGAAAGCATATGCACAATGAAACTGACAACTTAATCAAAAATACAAAAAGATGTTTTCTTAGGACAGAGGTAGTCTAGACACATGTATTTTACCTTCACAGAAGTAATGGCATCTCTTTCAGTAGTTTGCATCCTCATCTTTGCATCAGTAGGACTAGCTGGTAGAATTAGGGTTTGCTAGGGTTTGTGCTTTCCTTTAGCTTTTCAATCTCTTTTCGCAAATAGATTAGCTTTCTTCGAGTTAGCTTTCATCCATCAATTAAAAAGCTTCTTCTAAGAGCTCATAGAAGTTGGCTTAAGCTCCTAGCGGACTTGTGCCAGCTGACCAAGTGACAACTGCGACAAGAGCTAGTACTTGTGCATACAGCACCGTCGCTTCCAAGTTTGTTACGAACTACCGTGTTGATAAAAGTAAAGAAGGGAGTCCCAGGAGTTGCAACATTATTGCTGCAATACTGGAGCCCACCAATATGCAGATACTTTCGGGGCCAAGATATCTACACCTTGATGCAAGAAAAATATCTATAGGTTTTTTATAATGCAAGGATGGAAAATATTTCCTGGATGGGTCTCAGTTATTCCTACACTTAAACCGAGGATAACCCTTCCAGTGTTCAATCAATGCCTTTTTCACAAGTTCAAGTGCTTATATCTCATTGAAGGAACATCCATGTATACGTACAGGCCTTGCCAAGTGGGTGGTCTCTTATGTACTTATTTTATTTTAATAAAAAAGGTCTATGTGCCCAATGTTCTAAGTTTTTTTTCCAGATCCTTATGGATCCTTTTGTTTCTTGTTGTGTTTCATGACATCTTTTTGTTACTTACATAATTAGTATGATTGAAAATTTACCCCAAGAGAAGATTTTGGTTCAAGAACATGATTCAAGTTATTTTATTGTATACATAATTAACATTCTACTACAGAGTATATGTCATGAATTGCGGTAGTGGGAATTTAACACAACACTTCATTCCATTGCAGATGCATACACTAATTCAACTTGTTTATCAACATAGTTCATTTCGAAGGTGTGACATATGTGTTTATGTATGCATTTATTTATCATATATCTATGTTATCTCTGCATAGAGAGGCATCCACATGCTCATCACATTAACAACATTGTTAAAGCCCCAAAAGAATCCAAACCATTTTAACCAAAAATGCATCATAAGTTCATTAATATTTAAGAGACCCAAACATATACTTATTTTTAAAGTTGTAGGGAAATTGAGTTTAGGACAAGGACTCTCCACCCAACCATAGACAGTTTTAGCCACTCTTACTTGCATTTTTCACCCCCGAGCAAGATTCTAGATTCTGGGGGGGTGCTTTCTTAAGGGATTAGAACACTAGCTACTAATGGAAACAAGGAATCTAGAGGGCCTCTTCCTCAGTCCCACCAGTTGACATTGCCATCCTCTCAGCATAGGGAGCCCAGAGGTTCTTTCCTCACCCCAAGCGAATAGTGATTCACTCCCTTCTAGGGAGCCCATGATCCATTGTAACAGTAATGTAGTAACAAAGGTCTTTAATCAACTCTTATTTTGTTGTTGTTGCAGGATTAGCCTCTTCCCAAGTTGTCCAGGGCTCCAGATCTTGTTATCTCAACCCACAGCCTATAGGGGACCCAAGTTGTTATACGGCTCCAAATATTACATCTCAACCCACATCCTTCAAGGACCCAAGTTGTTACAAGGCTCCAAATAATATGTCTCAATCGACATCCTCTAGCGACCCACGTTGTAATAGGGCTCCAGGGATCCTATCTCAACCCAAATCCTCCAAGGAATCTCAACCTATTACAGGGCTCTAGAGATTATCATCTCAACCCAAAACCTCCAGGGAAATTGATAGTCATTCTCCTTTTCTTCTCTCATGTTTTGTGATTCCTGCTAATCGAACCAGATTTCTGTATTATTTTGTTGTTCAAATTGTGTCTCCTCTCTCCTTCAGCATGAATTAGAATACCATGACTTGCCTTCTTTTCTTGGCTCGCATTTACTACTTCATCCTTTCTTTCTTACACTATGTAATTCCCATATTGGTTTCTTTCCCCTTTTCCTTGTCAAGGTTCCCATGTTCATTGGCATGTGTACCTTCCTTGCAGATCATTCAATTTTAAGAACTGGTTAATGCACCAACCAAATTTTAATGGTTGTCCCAAACATTTCATATTTTTTGCACAAGAAAACATCAACCTCCCAAGTAAGCAATCCTCCCCCCCAGCTTTGGAATCTATGTCCCTTTGACTCATTCCCTTTTTCTTAATTTCACATATTTGTAAAAAATATTACAATGCATTTTATGATAGAACCATGGGTAGGCATGTCACAGGATGTTGTAATAGCATATATTGTAAGAAAAAATGCCATAATAACTATCAACGTTAAATTTATTGAAAATTTTGTAACAATTGATATTGTAACAACCATTACTACTGAAAATGTTGAACTATTGTAAACATTGATGCTATAACAATTGCTACTATTGAAACTACTAAAACAGTGACCATTACAGTGGATGTTGTAACAATATATGACATAACAACTATCAATGTGAAATTTGTTGAAAATGTTGTAATAGTTGATGTTGTAACACCCATTCAGATCCATTAAACATGGTAGTGTCACCACTTTTTAGCAATTTGAAGAATTATTTCTTAAAAGATGGTGTTCTATTTATTTTATCATTGTCTTTCAAAAAAAGAAAAATATTTTATCATTGTCTTTCAAAAAAAGAAAAATCAATATATATCTATATATATATATATTAATATATATAGACACACACAAAAAGGGAGATATAGGGACTCTTTGAACCAAGTTTTTGAAATATTTTGTGCTATATATACACTACATTTCCACACTCAAGTGAAGGGATGGTCAATTTTGAGTAGTTAGATGTAGTAAAGGTGTTGAAGATGAAATGGTTATGGGGAATGAGACTAGAGTGAACTCCAGGTGGAGCATAAAGATTTGCAAGGATGGCACAAATGCAATTTAAACTAGTATCGTTGACTCTCTAGTTGCAAGAAGTGGTGAAAGGGATCTTTCCTTTGTCTATGTCACTTCCTAGAGAAATGGTTGTGTTTGAAGCTCACATGTATAATAGCTAGGAGATAGAGGGATCGTTCCACCCTAGACTTAGGTTTAGAAGTCAAAACAAGTCAACAACTTGTGGGGGGACGAAATAACTTGACTTTAGTCTAAGAATGAAGGCAAGGAAGTTGAATTAGAGGTGACCTAGGGCTGTTCTAAAGGGTTGCTACAAGTCTACACTAAAATTATAAGCCGATTGTTCATTGCAACTTCTCTAGGGTAAACAATTTCCATATAGATGATTGTTATAAATTATTTGTGCTTGCCTAACAAATTGAGAACATATTCAAGGTAGATTTTGTCAGGGCTAATAATCAAGGGTCAAAGTCAAAATCAAGATAATCCATGGAATCTATGAATTGGCATCGGTCACTTTACAGATTGGGCATGATGTACCTCTATTCACTAATGGACCTATGGATTTTAGATATTGCAACAATTTTCAATTAAATAAATCAAACTTCTTGATGAAATAGCCTCTTATTGATCAATTATAATTTTGGAATCCATTTGGAATTAGGCTTGAAACCTAACGAAAACATAGTTGATTATGCCCATTGTTGATCAAGAGCATTGATCCCAAAAAATGTTTATTTTGGTCAATTGTATACAAGTTGAAGGTTGAGCATTAGTTACGTGAATTATAACAATGCATCATGGGTAGAATCCTTTAACTCACTTGGACTAATAGAGGATCCTTGAAATCGACTTGACAAAGTTCTAGTTTTGTAAATGAATTGGATTAACAACAGATTAAGGAATTGCATTGGAAACAATCATTGAGTTTTAGAGACATCATTGTTTTATTTTATATTTATTTTCACAATGATCCATGTTGATCAGATCAATAGGCCATAGGTGCTATAGGCCATTTTGTCACATTCGAATAGTGAGCATCCTAATGGGATCAATCAACATCCTATTCCCCCTTGTCACCATCTTGCACAAATCCCTAACCATGTACCTTTCATTTCCCATAATTTGAGCCCTAAACTACATCATTTGAGCCAGTTTGACGACCAATGCTCCATGTAAGCCTACTGGGGTGCAATCACCAATAGGTTGCTCCATTGTGGCATGCAATGGTCACCAGCAGGTTACTCCCCTTTGCACCTGCGTTGGTTCTAGAAATCCAGGAGAATGATCAGGATTCTAGAAGTTTCACCTTCTAGGAGTTTCTAGAAGTTGTTAGAACTACTTACCTTGAATAAATCATTCAGATCCTATCCATTCCTACATTGGAGTTTTCACCACTTATCTTTTGATCCTATCCCTCCATCAAAGGTAAATCTCTTACCCTAGAAAGGTAATTGTATAAGAATATACTTCCAACTTACTATGAGGTTGGGAGTTGGCTTTTGGAGAATAATTTTTCCCTTATGTTGTTGTAGTGAGTGGTCATCATTCCATGCATTTAGGGTGATTGGAGGTGCATATTATGACAAGGAAAGAACAAGTCAACAACTTGGAGGAACTCTTCTATTTCTAGAGGGAGATGCCTGCGAGCTGCTGGAAGATTGGCAACAAAAATTGTGCAATTCCTTAAGGGAGCTGGCAGCAGGCTGCAGGATGTTTGGAGAAAAAAGCTGCACAATTGTTGGGAGGCTGACCTACTGAAAACCTCTGCGTAATTTATGAGCTGAGCGGGATGCTGGGCAACTAAGGCCCTTTCTCATGAAATATCCATAGATTTGTAGGTGAGCAGTAGGCTTTCTATCTTAGTGGCTAGTTAGAAAAACTACGCAATTTATGGAGGGAGATAGGGACGAGCACTAGTGTCTGTTCGACCTGTCTGCATAATTTTCTCAATCAGCGGAGCAGGTAAGGTCTACAACTTCTGCAAAATTTTTGAGGGGAGTAAGTCCAGGGTTGACTGCTCGGTTAAACTCTCCAGTTGACCAGCAAGAGGGTTAGTTGATTAGCTTGCAGGAATCACATATTGAAATGGCTTGTTCGATACTTCTGTGCTATTCTGGTGACAGTCAGTTGATTTGATTGCAGGGTGGAGGTCCGACCGTTAGGGGGTGAACTGGTTGTCAGAACTTCAGAAAAATGGCTAAGTGTTTGAGTGAGTGAATTTGTGCATATGCCACCTTGCAAACAGACACTCACATGACTTGACGATAAGACGCCTCAAAATATCCAGACAACATATGCTCAACATGACTGATCGACGATGTGAGAGACAAGTGTGACACTTGTGATAGATCGTTGAATGACCGTGATGAGACTTGTGCGACAGTGCATACAACTTCGTGTGTGAGTGTGACAAATGTTTACATGGCAAACACAACTCAAATAAAACCTTCAAAATCACCAGAATGAGGCCACAAGCATGACATAGCAATTAACATGAGGACGATGACAGTTGGTTGAACAAGTGAAAAAGAGGCAAGACATGTAGAAGAAACACATAAGATCATTTTTTTTGTTTGTGCACATGCATGTTACTGAGGACAGGGTTATATGATAATGAAAACCAATCCTACAAACTCAACTAAGAGGTGTACTTTGAAAGATATTCTGTACTTACAATACTTACCCTCAAGATGATCATGCATCTGATGAAATTTGCATGCGGTCCTGATCTTTTCCATTACTCGGCTCCTTGGTCCTTCTCCTCAACTCCTTGAAAGAGATTTCAGCATGTCACCTTTTCCTGTAGTCACAGAGAGTAGATCTGCGCAATTTCAGCAGAGAGTGACTGATGTCGGAATGAGGCCTTGGGAGGCCCGTTTGTCCAATTTCTGCACGCAAGACTGACAAGACAACTTGGACAACACTGCACAGTTTTGAGGCTCAAAGCACTGCTGTGGGATAGGGGTCCTGGGAGGACACCTCTATGCAATTTCTAAGTGTAGTGTAGCTAGACTGCTCTATGCATTTTTGGAGAGTAGTGCTGGATGGGGCCTCTACGGGCCGCGAGGTTTCAACATGCAAGGGAGGTTGGTGTCTCTGTGCACTGCGGGGTTTCATCTAGCAAGGGAGGAAGCTTGATGATTGCAGAAGCAAAGCACATAGTTTTAGGAAGATGTATGAGGCTAGGTTTCTTGGGAAAATGGATAAGTGTGAGATCAGTGAAACATATGAAAAAATTATAGGACTCAACTGTGATTGCATAGGGACACTTAGTGACACAACGTAGACCATCCAGAATAGATAAGACATACTTTTCTTGATGCAAAAACCTTCATGACGTGAGTGTGTGAGGTGAGTGTGAAACATGTCTATGTGATGAAAACCACTCATACGCACACAATTCCCTTGAAGCAAGAGAACATTCCCTTTGCATGACAAACAACAACCTCGTTGTCCAAATATGACACATGCTGCATGAAGATGAGACCGCGGACAACTCTTAAGATCAAGGAGGGGATCTTGAAATGATCAGCTTACCAGCAAGCAACCAAGGATAATTGATCGCAGGATCTGAGGTAGGCTTTGAAATTTGCATGCAAGCCAAAATTTTGGAGGGTGTTTGTAGCCGCTATAACACTTGGCGACACACTAGTAGAACTCTAGCTCTCTGTATGGACATTGTTTCGTGAAAAGCGAGTCTAACCCTTCTGAAAGTATTGTTTGATTCTTTGATCATCGTGGTTCCCACACGACCTTGGTTGAAAGATGTAGTCCCTACCATTCTCTTGATCGGTCACCACACATTCCAAGCGAAGTCAACCCAGTTGTTTTGATTGGGGATGAGGGGTATATTGGTGCACAAATAATATGACAGTTAGAGTTTAAGTTTCATATCTGGTGTTGCTCTGCTGCCAGCAGGCCTGGAAATTACCCTGACGGAGTCACACAAGAACACAAGCATCGCTTTGTTGCTAGCAACCCTGGCCAGTACCTCGGAAGAGTTACTTGTATCACCTCTCTACACAGGAAGATTTTCTCTTCTTTTTCCTTATTCAATTTTTCAAAATTTTCATATTTCATTTTCTCAAAGAAATGTGCATAGGCACTTATTTATTTCAGAGGCGGAAGAGGGATCCTGACTTATTGAGAGCAGAAGATGTTCTTACTTCAAAGAAGTGTGTTATGTATACCTCTGACATACTTGTTAAAGTTTTCCCCCTCACCTTACTCTAATTGACTGTGCTGACAAGGGTTAACCCAAAACAACCGACTAGAGTAGGAGGTTCTAGTTAGAGCATAAGCATTGTGTTTTCACCAAGACTCACTCTGAACAGAAAGTATTTTCTATCAAGGCGTCAATGACTGAAGACAACAGGTTCTTCATAAAGAGAGAGGACAACAGATAACTAGACATTGATAGCTATACAAGTCCTCTTAGATATGCCCGGCCTATCTCAAGAGCCAAACACAATTTCATGAAAGGTTAACCTACGGGTACAAGCAAGTAAAGAAAGAAAAAGGTAGAAGTAAAGTGAAAGCAAAGAAAGAAAGAAAGCAAACCAAATCATGTGAGAAAGCAAGCAAAAATGCAAACTATAATGCAAAGCAAAGAATAAAACACTACTACTCCTATGCTAAACAGTGTATGGGACTACTTGTGTGAAGTGATATTTCCAATGCAACCATCGACGCATTGGCTAGCCCATGTTGGTGAAGGCATGGTTTGCGAGAAGCACAATTAAGTGAATCAACAAACATAAAGATACAACAATCAAAACCAACACGCTCCGAGTTATAAAACATCCACATAAAAGAAAAGAGTGAATGCACAAGACAAACATTTTCCGGACTTAAAGTGGTGCTGTGACACACTGCGTGCATATGATAAACATGCACACTCTTTGTACTATGGCATATGAGGGAACTTAAGAAATACCAACAGCCTATGCTTTGCAAGCGCACTCATTGTGTAAGATTCCTTCAAAGATTAAGCAATGGGAACATGCGATTTGAGTGGAGGAAGCGAAATCTCGATGTTTGGTTGATATTTAATGCGAAACAGAGAGTGATGAGAAGCCTCAAGTGTTTTGAAAATTTAGTGATCAGAAGTGGAACTAACCTTTGAACATCGAGGGCCTAACCTGGCCATTAGCTCAGGCTGAAGTGCCTTGACAACCTATGGGAATAGATCATCTGAGACTAGTCTCTTAGACATATTAACAATGAGTGAATCAACATTGTGATCAGATGAAGAAGTACAAAGAACACGATAACTAAGATCAGAAAATTCAGGATGTTTGGTGGCATCCTCATGATTTGATGAATCACACAGAGGGGTAGATGAGAAGTAAGAATGTTCACCGTATGCGTTTCCGGAAAAAGTAGATGAAAAATCAAGTGGATGCTCAATGAAGAATTTATCCTCTCCACTGTCAAATGATGTATTGAGATCCGATGCGTTCTGTGAATGATCGGAAGTAGATGCATCTGTGGATGGATTTACAGAAGGAAAATCAGAGATAACATGATCACCAATGATGTCAGGAAAAAGCGGAGGAGGCACGGACATAAGCAGATCATCCTTCACTGCGGTTTCATTCTTAGATGATCGGTCATACTCTTCATGCATGACAACAGAGGTTGGTTGTGCAACATCAACTCCATCGATGGCTTGATCCTTGTTCACAATAGGTGTAGAGTTTGGAATGGAAGAACACAAGACAATTCAATCTGAAGGATCATGAACACTCGGAGACGGAGGTTGAGGTAACAAGTGTGTATGACAACTCATGGGCTTCCCAACCAAATCTGCACAAATATTGAGAGTAGTGAGGGTGGGAGGGTGTGACAGTTGAACAGACGTGTGTGCATGTTCTCCCACATCAGTCTATGGTGATGGATTCGTTTGATCAAGGGAAGGCGGACAATCACTTGGGACAACAACTGTGTCCACTTGTGATTGCGTAACTCCATCATTGAAGCATGCTGAGCGGGGTTTGAACTTTAAATTCATCTTGGGAGAGAGTGATTTGGTAAGGCAATATTCAAATATTTCCATGAGATACTGGAATTTCATCTAACTTTTCGGAGCTTCAAACATGAATAGATGGAAGCGCTATGAAAAATACATAGGTGATTCATGTGGGGCCTTCCATTGTTTTAACAATTTTTTATCAAGTGCTTCAAGATCAAAATGGTGAAAAACAGATTCAATTAGATCATTGAACTACTTGAATGAGTGCATGGAGTTATGAGGTAGTATGCCACACCATCGTAGTGGGTGGTTGTGAAGTGTGTGTGCGAGCAACGAACATACCTATGTTTCATTAAAAACTTCCACGTTCTCCATGAGCGCATGGAAGTCTTCTAAGTGCTCAAGCCAGGCCACTTCGCCTTCACCATCGTACGTAATTTGTGACAAGTCATCCCGGAACTCCCTCTTGACCTGAAAGGTATGTCTGTTGGATAAACATTTCGTAGGGTGAACTATAACAAAGTTAATGATAGATGTGCGAAGATTCAACACCGATTGTGAGGACTCATCTTGTCATCTGGCCCTCCTTCTAGCACCAAAATGTTGACAGTGTTGGACCCTCCAACCTCAGGGGATCTCCCTATTATGAAGTCCCAACTAGACCTCACACCGTTTGGTGTAGGAGTCTTATCCGATACGATGGCCCAATTTCCATTATCTTAAGGATATACCTTAGCTCTTGCTTGTCAGCACATGAAAGTGGTTTTATTTGTCTTCAAACAATGAGGTCCGCGTGCTTGGTGAGTGCTAGTGTTACTTATGTCAAGGTTCTTTCACTGCAGAGAGAGAGGGGGCGGGAGTGAGTCTCAAGTCAGATGCGAGGAAGCCCCAACTCTATTAGAAACACACAACGCAACAGGACGTGTGAAACTTCCAGAGGAGAAATCCATATGAATGCAGCAATCACAACACACAAGGGAATATAGAACATACAACACTCAGCAAGTCAATCCACGCGAGTGCAATGATTGTTATAGAAATTTTATGTAAAAGGTTATGTTTGATGTCTGGGGAGTTAACCAACACGAGCAGGATAACATTAAAAAATTATACAACACATTTTAATTAATATATGTATTAGAATATTTGAATGAATTCAAGTGTTAAACACGTTAAAGAAACATGTATTACAAGTGTTCAAGATTAATCTTACAAATAGTTACAACACATGTGTGAAAACATGCTGGCCTGTTAACATGCTTCTGAATTAAGTGAAAGTTCCAATACACATTGATACACCATACATCACTAACACCGTAGGCGAGGTGTTGGAGCCACTGCTCACTCCTCAAAGAAAATTACAGACTCTCAAGGCTATGTGGGAGGAGCCAAGGTGAAAATTCCTTTACATGTACAAACGAGGGCTATTTATAGCCAAGGGTAAAACTGGCCCTTGTGACTATTCAACTTCCTTCATGACTATTCGACTTTCATGACTTTTCAACTTTACATGACTCTTCAGATTACAAGTGGGTCTCTTGGACTTCCACATTTCATTACATTGATTTACAATATTATGGTCCATAGTAGTGATGTGGCCGACAGGACTCATGACATGACTCAACATGATAGTGCTTGTACGTTCATGCTAGTGGTGGTGTGCATGTCGAGCTACAGTGCTGTCGAGTGATGGATGTCCTCCTCGTGTATCACAATTTCACCTCTGCATGGAAAGGCCACTGAGTCATCGATGGTCATTGGGCTCACTTGATGTTGCATGTGCATGTTGCTCTTTTCTTGTACCTTGGCATGCTTGACATGTTTGTCCATTCGTGAAAATATCTCCTCGCATGCTCGTTTGTTCTTCTATCCATGAACACATCCTTACATGTTCATTCATTCGTCCATTCGCGAAAACACATCCTTGCATGCATCGTTCGTTCGTCCTTTGACAAACACATCCTTTTGCATGTACTCTCTTTGCTCATCCCATTTTTCATTGCGTCATGTCTATTCATGTACATGTGTCTAAAATCACTCATGACGAGACAACATCAAATCCATAAACCTCCTATTCTACCATGATGCATGGTCATTCGCTTTTGGATGCAGGTGACCGGGAGAGAGGACAAGGCTGCAAAACTGTGCGAGGAAAGTTTCAAGCTGGGATGTGAGCTTCGGGCACTATTGGTGAAAATTATGCAGAGGTCACTGGGAGATTGAGAAGGACAATCTGAATCAGCAGTGACTGTCTGTAGGATTTGGCTTGGCTGGAGGACAGATCTCTACAATTACTTGAGGGGAGCAGTGCGGGCAACAGAGGGCCTTGGCAGCAAAAACTGCACAATTTCTAGAGGGAGCTAGCTGCGGGCTGCAGGAGGCTTGGCAAAAAAAACTGTGCAATTCCTGAAGGGAGCTGGCAACGGGTTGTAGGAGGCTTGGTAGCAAAAATTGCGCAATTCCTGAAGGGAGCTGGCAACGGGTAGCGGGATTGCTGGAGACAAAAAATGCATAATTGCTGGGAGGCTAACCTGCTGAACACCTCTACACAATTTCTTAGTTGAGAGGGATGCTGGGAAGCTGAGGGGCTTGCTCATGAAATCTGAGTAGTTTTCTGGGTGAGCAGCCATCGGCTGTCTAGGTGGTTGGTTGGAAAAAATGCGCAATTTCTGGAGGGAGACAGGGACGGGCATTGGCATCTATCTGACCTATTTGTGAAATTTTCTTAATCAACGGAGTAGGCAAGGTTTGCAGCTTCTGCGGAATTTTTTAGGGGAGTGAGTCCCGGGGTAACTGCCCAGTCAAACTCTCTGGTTGACCAGTAAGAGGGTTGGTTGATCAGCTTGCGGGCAACACATTTTAAATGGCTTGTTGGACACTTCTATGTTGTTCTAGTGGCAGCCGGTCGAGCCGATTGCAGGGTGGAGGTCCGGCTGTTAAGGGGTGATCCGGTCATCAAAACTTCAACAAAATGACTAAGTGTGTGAGTGAGTGAATTTTTTCATATGCCACCTTGCAAACACACATTCACATGACTTGATGACAAGATGCCTCAAACCATCCAGACAACATATGCTCAACATGACTAACTGATGGTATGAGCGATAAGTGCGACGCTTATGATAGATCATTGAACGACTGCGACGACGCTTGCACGACAGTGCATACCAGTTCATGTGTGAGTGTGAAGGATTTTTACATGGTGAACACAACTCAAACACATCCTTCAACATCACCAAAACGAGGCCACAAACATGAAATAACAATCAGCATGTGGAAGATGACAATTGGGCGGACAAGTGAAAAAGAAGCAAGACATGTAGAAGAAACACATAAGATGACTTTTTGTGTTTGCGCACATGCATGTTACTGAGAAAAGGGTGATATGAAAATGAAAATCAGTCTTGCAAACTCAACTAAGAGGTGTACTTCGAAACATGTTCCGTACTTACCATACTTGTCCTCAATATGTCCATGCATTCGTGTAGTTTGCATGCGGTCCTGATCTTTTCCATTATTCAAATCCTTGGTACTTCTCCTCAACTCCTTGGAAGAGATTTCAGCATGTCACCTTTTCATGTAGTCACCGAGAGGTAGATCTACGTAATTTCAATGACAGACACCGTTGCCGGAATGAGGCCCTGGGAGGCTCGTCTGCACAATTTCTACATGTATGACTGACAATACAACTTGGACAACACTGCTCAGTTTTGAGGCTCAAAGCACTCTTACGAGACAGGGGTCCTATGAGGACACCTGTGCACAATTTCTGAGTGTAGTGCGGCTAGACTACTTTGCACATTTCTGGAGAGAAGTGATGGCTGGGGCCTCTATGGGCTGCGGAGTTTCAGTAAGCAAGTGAGGTTGGTGTCTCTGTGCACCGTGGGGTTTCAACAGGCAAGGAAGGAAGCTCGATGGTTGTAGAAGCAAATTTCATAGTTGGAGGAAGATGGATGAGGCTAGGTTTCTTGGGAAAATGGCTAAGTGTGAGATCAGTGAAACATATGTAAACATTGATAGGACTCGACTGTGATCCCACACAGACACTTAGTGACACAATGTAGATGATCCATAATACATAAGACATACTTTTCTTGATGTAACAACCTTCATGATGTGAGTTCATGAGGTGAGTCTGGAACATGTCTATGTAATGACAACCACTCATACACACACAATTCCCTTGAAGCAAGACAACATTCCCTTTGCATGACAAACAACAACCCCTGTGCCCAAATATGACACATGCTGCATGAAGATGAGACCACAGAAAACTCTTAAGATTAAGGAGTGGAGCTTGAAATCATCAGCTTACCAACAAATGACCAAGGATAAATGATTGTAGGATCCGAGGTAAGCTCCGAAATTTGCATGCGAGCCAAAATTTTGGAGGGTGGTTATAGCCGCTACAACAAGAGATTACAAGCATAAGTAGTAGTTGATATTGTTCCACAGTTTTTGTTGCCAAGGCCCTCCATTGCCCGCATTGATTCCCTCAATAAATCATGTAGATCTATCCTCCAGCCAAGCCAGATCCCGCGGATAGTCACTATTGATTCAAATTGTCCTTCTCAGTATCCCATTGACCTCTGCACAATTTTCACTAGCAGTGCCCAGATCTCGCATCACAACTTGAAAATTGCCTTTCATTTTCGTAGCCTTGTCCTCTCTCCCGGTCACCTACATCTGAAAGCAAACCACCATGCATCATGGTAGACTAGGAGGTTTGTGGATTTGATTTCGTCTCATCATGAGTGATTGCAGACACAGGTACATGAATAGACATGACGCAACAAAAAATGGGATGAACAAGGAGAGTACATGCAAAAGGATGTGTTCGTGAATGGACGAACGAATGATGCACGCAAGGAGATGTGTTCACGAACGGATGAACATGCGAGGATGTGTTCACAGATAGATGAACGAATGAATATGCAAGGATGTGTTCACAGACGGATAAACGAACAAACATGCGAGGAGATATTTTCGCGAACAAACGAACATGTCAAGCACACCAAGGTACAAGGAAGGAGCAACGTGAACATGCAACATCAAGCGAACCCAATGACCATCGAGGACTCCGCACACCTTGCCATGCGAAGGTGAAGTTGTGATACACCAAGAGGACATCCATCACTCAGCAGCACTACAGCTCGACATGCATACCACCACTAGCATGAACGTACGAGCACTATCACATCGAGTCGTGTCATTAGTCGTGTCAGCCACATCACTACTATGGGCCATACTGTTGTAAATCAATGTAATGAAACTTAGAAGTCCAAGAGACCCACTTTACTCTGAAGAGTCATGTAAAGTTGAAAAATCATGAAAGTCAAACAGTCATGAGCAAAGTCGAACAGTCACAAAAGCTAGTTTGACCCTTAGCTATAAATAGCCCTCATTTGTACATTAAAAGGAATTTTCACCTTGGATCCTCCCACATAGCCTTGAGTGTTTGTAATTTTTTCTTTGAGGAGTGAGTAGTGGCTCCAAATCCGCACCTACGGGGTTAGTGATGTATGGTGTATCGATGTGTCTTGGAACTTTCACTTAATTCAGAAGCATGTTAACAGGCCAGCACATTTTCACACATGTGTTGTAACTGTTTGTAAGATTAATCTTGAACACTTGTAATACATGTTGCTTTTACCTATGTTTAACACTTGAATTCATTCAACTGTTCTAATATATATATTAAGGAAAATGTGTTGTATAAGTTGTTAACATTGTCCTACCCATGTTGGTTACCTCCCTGGACATCAAATAGAACCTTTCATGTAAACTTGCTATAACGACTGTCGCACTCACGCGGATTGACCCGCTGAATGTTGTAGGTGCTATCTTCCCTTATATGTTGTGGCTATTGCATCCGTGTGGATCACTCCTCTGAAAGTTGCGCACGTCCTATTGTGTTGTGTGTTTCTAATAGAGTTGGGGCTTCCTCCCATCCAACTTGAGACTCACTCCCACCCTCTCTCTCCGTGGTGAAAGAACCTTGACACAAGTAACACTAGCACTCACAAGGCACGTGAACCTCATTGTTTAAAGACAAATCAGACCACTCTCATGTGCTGACAAGCAAGAGCTAAGGCATATGTTTAAGATAATGGCAATTAGACAATTGTACCATATGGGACTCCTACACCAAACGGTGTGAGGTCTAGTTGGGACTTCATACCAGGGAGATCCCCTAATATTGGCGAGTCCAACACTACCAACATATCCTTCCATTTATAGTAATGCAATGAATTCATTGTTTTCCTATATGTGATGTTGTTTCATATATTTAAATACCATGTTGATTTATTGAATGAATTACTTAGATGATACTGCATACATCTTGTAGTTTCTTGGCTTGTGTTATCTAACTGTGCAGGTTCTAATTTTGGAAATCGGAGCTAGAATTGGAGCTTCCAAGCTAAAGAAGGAGTGAAGTGTGTGGAGGATTCTAGGTAGGCCTCACTCCATTATCTATTTACTTTAATGAAAAGCATTGGGTTCCTTGTCTCTATGTTGTTCTAGGTTAGCCACCGACCTAGGGGACATACTTTTGTTTGCAATAATAGATCCCGTATAACAAATTGGCCACCATACTAGGGAATGATTCATTCCCTCTGTAGTTTTCTTGTCCATTGTGCTATTCTTACCTCTTATTCAAACCTTCATAGTCTCACTCAATCTTGATCGGACCTAGGAAGACCTTTCATTGAGATTTACTTGCATTTTTGTATCAGAACTTGTCTTTCCTTTATCATCGTACCCTGTGGTCTAAAGCCAATGTGTTTTAGTGCACCCTAGCCTTCTTTGCACCTCCATTGTAGTACACCATATCCCTTTCAACACCTACTATGGTCCCATTTTGATGCAAAAAAAATTACCGTTTTGTGATTTTCTCTTTGATTAACTTTGTTCCAAATGGTCCTCCTTGTGTCCCTGAGTGTGTCTTGGTCTCTCATAAGCCTCCATTTGGTTTTCTTTTCTTTTCGAGTGCCTTTGATAAGAATTTGTTTAGATATTCCTTTGTTCTTTTCATTAGGTCATTACCAAACTAAATTGTTTAGTCATTGAGTGCTTGAATGAATTGGTGTTTTAGTCATCATTCTGAAAAGTTTTTTAACAATGATTAGGCAAATATCTTAGTTTTCATCTGAAAATTAAGTGGAATCGAAAATAAAAATCTTATGCATCATGCATTGCATATAGGGCTTTGATTTCGATTGGATAAGTGAAGTTATAGAGATTGATTTTTGCATCACTTTTTTGTTTCATTTTTCATTGATTTCTTCTTCCCCTACTTAGTTAGGCCTTTCATTATTAAAAGGAAAATGACAATAGTTCTTTTTTTCATATTAGTTGCATCATAGGTGTGTTTAGGTGACATTGATTTTTGAGCCTTGAAACTGAAACATAATCAAATATAAACAGTAAAATTTATTGAATCAACCTAAGGAGCATTGGTAACATTAACGCAAACATTTATAGGTCTAGGCTAGAGACGTGTTCCAGTGTCGTTAAACATAGGAGTTGTTTTTTTTTCCAGTGTTGCATCTCAAAGGTGAAATCTCATTCCATGTATGTGAGTGTATAGGACCATACTCCACGTACCTTTGGGTATATTAGTGGTGCTCAAAGCACGTAAAGTATATGGGAATGATCTCATAGAATGGTTATCCATTAGACAAAACTACTGTGTATTGCATTTCCACATACCATCGTGTATATGTTGGAATTACCCTATAGGTTCCTATCCATCCATAAGTAACCAAGTATGTCGACTTGTATACCATGATACATCGGATACAACATTTAGGGAGATTGGTTATCATACGTTAAGTCCTTGGTTCGCCAAGGTGTATATTACAATTCTTAGTTGCTTGGTAAACCCTTTTGCCTAGTTACCCCTCTTTATTTTTGTTTGTGTCTTTAATTTCTAAAATAAATTAATTAACCGCGGAACAACATCCTTCTTGTGGAAATATTCCTTAGTAGATCTTAATTTGAGACTAATGGCGATAGTTCCTAAGTCTACAAATCAAGGGAACCCATCAGTCAAGAGTCTTGGTCATTTTCCTTGTTTTGGAAATATTGGTGCTTCTTATATGGAAATGTTGTCCCTTCCCAGATTTACCATTGGTTTTCCAGTTTGGTTATTTTTGACCCCTGTGGTTCTGAATGTCCAAACTGCTTCTCAACCGTGTTCTCCTCCACCTGAAAAACATCAACCTCATGTTGATCCTAAATTTGACCCTTTGCCTTCTTCACCTATTCTCTCTTCATCCCTTTCTTCCTCTTCACCTGGTGAAATTATTGATTTTAGTAACTAGGAAGCTAAGAAGAAGAAGAAAAGGATGAAGAAGAAGAAGAAAAATAAGAAAGGGGGCAACCAAGCATCCATTGCTATGGATGAAACTAGTATGGAGAAACCTTCCAATTGGCCCCGTAAAAGTTAAATTCCCTTGCATGTTATGTAAGGGTGACCACCTTTTTAGATATTTTTCTGGTATTCCCAAGGTATTAGAAGTGTGGTCCATAGGCTCACATTGGCCTTTGTCATCAGCTTCTGGAGATCATGCTGGCGACAAACCCTCAACTAGTGATAGTACATGGTAAAAATGGTAAAGTCAAATTTCCCTATAATTTATGTGAAGGGAATCATCCTATTCACCTTTGTCCTTATATGGATGAAGTCGTTTGGTTACCAGAAGCTTTCTCCCAATCCTCCACTAGTTGATGAAATGATTGATCAGAATCTGCTTTCAATAAATCTCTCTCTCTCTTTGAACATGAATCCCATGATTTCATTACCAACCAACCATTGGTTGAGAAAATGGTTGACTCGATTCCACCTTCAGTTGATCGTACCTTTCCCGTAGAGAGTGAATTTCATACTACTCAAGTTCTTCTTGTTTCTTACGATTCCAAAGAACTAGGGGACAATTCTCTCATTCTAATGGCACAGGAGGGAAATCCTCTCATTCCCTTAGCACTAGAGAGTAGTTCTCCTATTCAAATAACACAAGGGGGAAGTTCTCCCATTCCCACGACACCCCCTCCAAGTAGCGTGGTCAGTTCCTTTGATTTGAATCAACTGACAGGATATCGTCTTCCTTCTTACGTGCCCTTCCAGATCATAGTATAGGCTTATAATGTGGTTTTACCTAGCACAATTATAGATGAAGGCGCATCTGTTATTATTTTGTCCTCAACTAGTTGGCAAGTCATAAGTTCTCTACAGCCTGTGCCCATCACCTAGAATATATTGTCCTTTAATAGAGGAACCATTCAACTATTAGGGATCCTTCCTAAGTTGCCTATTACTTTGGGAGGAAATATTGTCTATATCAATGTGATGGTAGTCCAAATCCCTTTGGATTTTAATTTACTCCTTGGGCATGACTATGTTTATGTCATGGGAGATTTGTCTCTTCACTCTTTCATGTGATGTGTTTCCCATGTGAAGAAAGAATCATGACTATTGACCAGCTTTTGCTCATTGGTCCTAATTTGAATCGTAATAAACCAACTTCCCTAAATGGTCCTTATATGCTAGCAGTATCTCCCCTGCCACAAATTAATTATGTGGCAACCTTTTCCATGTCAGCGTGTACTGATGATCTAGTAGGTAATGTAGTGCATCATTTACTGGGGCATTGGAGTCTGATCTATCCATTGGATCCTTTGATCCCTTCCAGAGCATTGTTCTCCCATCTTATGAGAATCTCTTGGAAGCCATGGTCTCTTGGAGGCCATGATCTGATTTTGGAGAAAAGTTCCTTTTCTTGTGTCAAGTTCGTTAAAAAATGTAACAAGGTCCTTGGAGCAAATTTCCTTTTTTTATGTCAAGCTCCTTAAAAAATGAAACGAGGTTCTTGGAGTAGAGTTCCTTTTCTTGTGCCTAGCTCGTTAAAAAATGAAACAAGGTCCTTGGAGCAAAGTTCCTTTTCTTGTGTCAAGCTCCTTAAAAAATGAAACAAGGTTCTAGAGAAAAGTTCCTTTTCTTGTGTCAAGCTCATTAAAAAATGAAACAATCTCTTATGAGGACATTTCTTTTACTATGTCAACCTCATTAAAAAAATGAAATAGGTTCCTATTAGCATATTTCTTTTCTTGTGTCAAGCTCATTAAAAAATGAAACAAATCCCCTTTCAATTAGTTGCTTTGATTTTATCTCATAAATTCCCAGTCAAGTCTTTCACTTGATCTCATAAATGAACCTTCATTCCATCCACCTATTAGTAATTGGCAGTCTACGTAGGCGAAAGAAATGAAGTTTGGGGGGCATGTACCTCGAATTGAGTCATTATGTTGGGGGCATGAAAACTAATTTCAAGAATAGTTTTTCCTCTATTTCAAGCTTGCGTAAAAATTAAACCAATTTCAAGCATAGTTTCCCATGTTTCAAGCTTCTGTAAAAATGAAACCATTCCCATTTTATCCCTCGTGATTACCATTTTTGTCAACCTCTTTCTAATAGATGAGACTTGGTTTTCTCATTCCACCATCGCCATCTGCTTGGCCGATCATACACTTTCACTTGGTTGTTTACCCTTTCCTGAGGAATCGTTGTGATGAGTGGGTTTATTATCCATCCTCTTGACCTTTGTGTGCTTTGATTACTTCCACCATGACCGGAACTAGTTGCTACCCTTTATGTTACTCGTTCCTCTAGGAGGATTCATCTTTGAACTCTTATTAGACTCCAAAAATATGAAAATATTGTCGATCACATGTCTTTTCAAACTCATAAAAATAAGTGAAAAGATGTCTACAAAGAATAAGTTTAACCCTTTTCCGGACTAAGATAGACTAGCTACGAGAAATGAATACCTTAGTTGAACATGGCTAAGAGGTTCTCTTGGGTATTGTTTTCTACCTTTTCAGACTTAAGGGACTACCTACGAAAAGGGACATCTGTAGTTTTCTTTTTTGCCTCTTTTTCAAACTCTTTAAGTATGAAAAAGATGTTGAGTTTTACCTTCACTGGACTCGTTAAAACATCAAACTGTGATGGACTTGTTGAACATGACAAGGTCGAACGACTCCTTCTCAGGGTTCATTAGATATACTCAAAGGGATTCAATTGAAGGATGGACTTATAGATCAACCATATGTTATCCTCCTCAAGATTGTTAAAAAATAAAGAGGTACTGACCAATATGGCTGGGGAAATTGGGAATATAGGGGATTCAATTTTTCTAATGGCAGCGAGTCGCTCTTGAACATGACACTCTTCCACTTCATATCCATGGTTGTTGGGTTAGGTAATATTCTTGTCTTTCTTTTATCATATCATTTTTTAGAGCCTCCATTTCAGTTTTGGGTCAATGTTTCCAACTCCATTTAGTGTGGCTAGTGCATTCAAGAGAAGTCATTTAGTTGATATATGATACAATACTCTTAAGCCTTCATTTCATGTTTGACTTTCCTTATTCGGTTCCATATCAGCATCATTATGATCATTATTTCACAATCATCATACCTATTTCATGTCGTTGATGGGGGATACATCAAGGCTCTCTTGCAATGGGTCGCTTCCTGTTGACATCAACACATCATTCAGGAAGTTGACTTAGAAACACCCCTTGGTACCTTGGTGCTTGCATATGTCAATGGCAAGTTTCCTTTCTCTCGGCGACAGGTTTACACCAATGACCTTCGACTGAAATATTTTGTATGGTGTTCGACATCAACTCATTTATTCACACCATACATATTGTACTATGGTACCTTGAGAGCTATTAACATCATTGATACTTTGGTCGGTAATCAGATGGTGTCTACCATGTTTGACTCTAGCTCATTGATTCACATGGCTAAACTCGTACTTTGATTGGTCGTGTGAACGAGATAGAAGACCTAGGATCTAGTTTCATCCATACAAGTTGCGATTTTAAGATTATACATAGATCAAAATGTATGGTGGTCATGATCACATTGACAATTATCCAGTCATGGGTCCACCAGTTGCATATGTGGACGCACCATTTGATCATTGTACATGTTATGTTAGCTTATGAGTTAATTATGGGTATTCCTCCCTTAGTGTACAAAGATGTCATGTTGTAAATGTATTGTAATAGATGAAGCTCAATGGTTGTCTTTGATCCTTACTTGTCACAAGATAAAGCACTTAAGTCATCAATCATAATCTATGACTTTGCGCTTTATAGGGAATTCTGTTATAGGCCATTTTGTCACACTTGATCATTGAACCCCCTAATGGGATCAGTCAACATCCTATTCCCCCTTGTCACCATCTTACACAAAGACCTAAGAATGTACCTTTCATTTCCTAGAATTTGAGCCCTAAACTGCATCATCTAAACCAATTTGAGGACCAACACTCCTTGTAAGCCTACTCGAGTGCATTCACCTACAAGTTGCTTCGTTGGTCACCAACAGGTTTCTCCCCTTTGCACCTACATTGGTACTAGATATCTGGGAGAATGATCGGGATTTTGAAAGCTTCACCTTCTAGAAGTTTCCAAAAGTTGTTAGAACTACTTACCTTGGATAAATCATTCGGATCCTATCCATCCCTACATTGGAGTTTTCACCACTTACCCGTTGATCCTATCCCTCCATCAAAGGTGGATCTCTTACCCTATAATGGTAATTAGATAAGAAATCCTAACTTACCTTGCTTCTCTATATATTTCCATCCTGCTATGAGGTTGGGGGTTGGCTTTTGGAGAATAATTATTCCCTTATGATGTTGTAGTGAGTGTTCATCATTCCATGCATTTAGGGTTATTGGAGGTGAATATTGTGACAAGGAAAGGACAAGTCAACAACTTGGAGGATCTCTTCTACAAGGTCAACTATTTCTTATGGTTGTAATATCCTTCCATTTATAGTAATGCAATGAATTCATTGTTTTCCTATATTTGATGTTGTTTCATATATTTCAATACCATGTTGATATATTTAATGAAGTACTTAGATGATACTACATACATCTCGTAGTTTCTTGGCTTGTGTTATCTGATCTGCAGGTTCTAATTTTGGAAATTGGAGTTGGAATTGGAGCTTCCAAGCTAAATAAGGAGCGAAGCGTGCGAAGGATTCCAAGAAGGCCTCACTCCATTATCTATTTACTTTAAGGAAAAGCATTGGGTTCCTTGTCTCTCTGTTGTTCTAGGTTAGCCACTGACCTAAGAGAGATACTTTTGTCTACAATCGTAGATCTCGTATAACAATAGGCCTATTGTTTATGGATCATATGTTATCAAAGAAGATGAATTTGTAACTTTGAAGGAGATGTAACACCTTGAGGAGAAAATTGATGGGGTAGAAAGCCATTTCATCTTACTTTTCAAATCTTGGAAGTGGGGCCAAATATGTGTTTCTGCCACCCAATACTACACCAGCACTAGGGGGATCAAGAAAACAAATTAAGAAGAATAAACATAGGCAACAACGGATTGAGAAGCAAATGATGTAACAGTGGATGTTATAACAATAGTCCATTTCATATTTCTTATCAGAGCTTGAAAGTGGGCAATGAAAGAGATGCTTCTACCACCAAGCACTACACTAGCACTTAGCGGATCAAGAAAACAAATTGAGAAGAAAAAACATAGTTAACAACGGATATCAAAATGGATATTGTAACAACAAATGCCATAACAACATGTCAATGTTAAATATGTTGAAAATGTTGTGGCAGTTGATGTTGTAACACCCATCACTATTGAAAATGTTGAAACTACTCTAAAATTTGATGTTATAACAACTGCTACTATTGAAACTACTAAAACAGTGACCATTACAATGGATGTTGTAATAAGAGGTGTTGTAATAAGAGGTGTTGTAACAGCAGATGTTGTAACGGCAAATGTTGTAACAATTGATGTTGTAACAAAACATGGTGTAAAAAATCAGGAGGTAGAAATCTATTTCATCTTGCTTGTCAAATCTTGAAAGTGGGAAGCCAAAGAGGTGTTTTTGCCACCTAACACTACACCAACACTTAGGGTGTTGTAACATTTTCTTGTTATATTGAAAATTTCAAAATTTTCATTAAAAAAAAAATTTACTTTTATTCCACTTTGTAATAGTTTGCGCGCAAATATATAATGTTACAATATATTATTTTGTTTTATTTTAATAAATAAAATGTCAAATCGTCACACACTAACTATCATGCATTTTCTATTAGTGACGATTGACACATTGATGATCAACAGCTCGTGTTCTATTACATGCCCCCCCCCACTTTCTTGACATTTAACGAAGGGGGAGGGAGTGCACAAAAAATTGTTTTTCTAAAACACATTTTTCAATGTGGTAGCTTCATATGAGGTGCGCACCGCCCCCCACCTCGTGCAAAAAACCATTCCCAGTCTTTGGTAATACATATATCTTGCCACCATTTTATTTATCATTTTCCATTTAATTATGAAAATCCCCCTTATTTGAATGTTCATTCCATTGCGTTCTCTCCCATTCATAATTTAATCACTCCTGTCTTTGTTTGTCCCCTCTTACCTTTCCTTCAGTCATTAGACATAGAGAATCAAAGTTTAGAATTACAAAATCCCTCAGCAACAACTCAAATATATAATGGTACATTTTACAAGTAATTTTTCCCCTTGCTACAAGTTTATAGTTTAAAATGAGTTCAAATAAAGGAAAAGAGCCTTAGATTCAATCTGAAACCCTCCCTTAAATTGATTTAATTTCCCTTGGTTTATAGGGAAAGAAGAATAGAAGATACAAACTTAGAGTTTGACCTATATGAATTGCAAAATTGGGCTTCCCAAAGGTTTCAAGATAATAGCGATGATTTTTCTCTATGGTATTCTTTTTTACCCCTGTTTATATTTCCTCAAACTCATCATTTTCCAGAATTTTTAGTATGGTGTGTGTTACCCACCATTTTGTGGGTAATATCCCTAGCAGAAAATTTTCTCCAAGATGGTCCTCAATTGGAATCCAACGTCCCTTTGCAGCCACCAACTAGCTCATTTTTTTGTTTCTCTGCCACCTGAGCCAACCATCTGGTCCCTCACCCATCTATTATGATTGTATGTTTGAAGGTGGGCATCTTGAACCTAAAGGTATGCCTTGTCATTTGGTAATTAAGTATTGTAGTTTACTTGTCATGGAAACTTTCGGGCATGAATTGATGGGGGGATTCGGTGGAAAGAGTGGGCTAGGTATGTGCTTTTGTCCCCTAGACCTATTTTGGATGTTACCCTTAGACCCTAGTCTCGTGGGATCTGTTTTATTGACCCTTGGGTTCTAGGGATGGTACTTCACGGGAAACCCTAATTTTGGTTGTGTGGTCCCACTCCCTCATACACATATATCACTCCCCCTTCATTCATTATTGTAGGCTTTAACCCCATACAGAAATTACCTAGATACGAATTCTAAAAATAGAAAATAAACAATGGTGAGAGCATAACATGTAAACCAAATATACACAGAGATTTTCCCCTGGTTCCCAAAACAGGACTACCAGATTGATTTTTCATTGCGTTCCTTTCAATGTTACAATATATATATATACATGTCGAAGCATCTATAAACCCCAATCCATTAACCCTGGATTAGAACATAACCGTAGTTCCCTTGACCGGATCTACAAAATACCATGGACTGAAAAACATCGCACCCAAAACCATGTGCGAAATCCAAGCACAAAACCATAGGTAGATCTACCCACCTAATATAGGGTCCAAAATTAATTCCCCAGGGCGCTACCCTGGACCCCATAGAGGGGGGCTACCACCTCCCCTATGACACCACCCCCCCCCCCCGCTGCACCAGGCGCAACGAAGGGGGGGCTTAACCCCCTGGTTAAACTACTCGAGCTAGTCGTGGAAGAATATAACACAACCCAATATTCTGTTGGCATTATGATTCTGGTTGGTACAATGGCACAGGTGTTGTACTTGATGGAAACTCACTCTAGTGGCAGATCTCAGTTCAGGCACTCAAAATCATGGAAATTAAGATACCCGCAGGTAATCCTAGAAGAAGTTGCGGACCCGCAGGTACGCCGACCAAGGAGTGCAGACATGCACGCAGGTTCTCCGTTCAGAAGATGCCGACCCTAGTTTCACTCTCTCCAATGCATAAAAGCGCGTGCACGTGGGAATCTTCATGAATGGTTCATGGTATTAGTCCGATAGTTTTTGATCCTACGGTTTTGGTCCATGGTATTGCATCTAAATGTATTGATCCCAAGTATTGGGTTCATGGTATTGTGTTATTATGGTTTTGGACCATGGTATTGTGAAAGGCTAGCCTATAAAAAGGAAAGGAGATCACTTGGCTAGATACTTGTGAAATTTGAATATCTTACGATCTGAAATTTTGGGTGATTGGTTTTCAAAGCTAGATCTAAATCAAGGAGAAAACTTAAGGTGAATCTATTGATAAGTCGTGATCTCTCGGGCGCAAGGACAGATCTGTGGATCTGACTGACTGTGGCACATTGGAGGACTGTTAATTTGGCCCTAATCTGAAGTACGCAGGCGAACCATGGCGTGAGTGCGGGGGTACGCAGCTCAGAAGAAGGCGCAGTGCAGGGGTACGCAACGCAGCTGAAGGCGCAGTGCGAGGTACATAGTACAGGAGAAATCATTGTGTGGGGTGTACACAGCGAAGCAGAAGGCACAGTGTGGGGTACGCAGCGCAGAAGAAGGCACAATGCGGAGGTACACTGTCAGTCAGAAAGTAAAGGTGCGGATCTGAGCAGAAGTACGCAGAGCAGAAGAACGAACAGTGTGGATCTATGCAGTTTAGACTCTGAAGAGCTGCAGATATTCCCAGGCCCCTCTTGGTGAAGCTGCGGACTTATCTTGAAACATTTGTTGAATGTCTTTTCTCTATTGCAGCAGAATTCTAGGTTTAGATTTCTGTTTGAAAATTCATGAAACGTGGTCCCTAAAGAAGTAAAAAGAGCAAAGGGGGTTGTAGCTCCCTTCCAGGAGAAACTGGAAAATGAGAGAGGGTTGTACCTCTCTGCAAGTTGCAGCCTGCGTACTGGTAAAGGACTGCACCAGTACAAAATCATTGTAAAAGAAGTTTCTAATTGAAAGAAGATAGAGACATATTGCAGCAGGTGGTTTTCACCCACATTGGGTTTCCACCTTATATCTGGTGTTCCTTGGTGTGATTATTTGTCTTTCTTGTTCTTGCTCATTATTATATGGTACTGACATACAATCTAATGATCAATATCTGAAGAATAAATTAAAGTATAAATCTGGAAGGTATATTTAAAAGAATTTGATAATACTGATTCATCCCCCCTCTCAGTATTATTTCCAACAATTGGTATCATAGCAGGTCCTTTAGAAGAAGCTTGATCGCTTGAACGAAGATCTATCATCATGAGTAGCTACGAGAGGGAAGCATCAATCAAGCCACCGATTTTTGATGGGACAAACTTCGTATATTGGAAGGTAAGAGTTACTGCCTATCTTCAATCTCTTGGTACTGAAGTCTGGGATATCATAGATACAGGGTATACTTTTCCATCAGCAACTCCTACAGATCTGTCTGAGAAGAAGAAATATGAAACAAATGCAAAGGTGATTAATACTCTTCTAGGATGTCTATCTCAATCAGAATTCGTGAAGGTTATGCAGTTTAAATCCGCAAAGGAAATATGGGACAAGATTTTTTTGAGCTATGAAGGAGATGATCAGGTAAAACGAGCAAAACTTCAAACCCTCAGGATTCAGTATGAAAATCTCAAGATGTATAATGATGAAAGTGTGGCTAATTATTTTCGTCGTGTAGATGAGATTATTAATTGTATGAAAAACTTGGGTGAAGAAATAAAAGAGGTTTTTGTGGTTGAAAAAGTTCTAAGATCTTTGTCCTCTAGATTTGAATCTAAAGTTTCTGCTATAGAAGAAAAGGAGAATCTACAAAACCTTAAAATGTCTCAGTTGCATGGAATTCTAACTGCTTATGAAATGAGGAAAGGAGGTCCGTCAGACAGGAGAGTAGCTGCCTTCAAGGCTTCAGGCAAAGGAGAGTACTATGAGTCAGGACACGTGTCAGAAGAAGAAGAAGAATCAAATTTTGTCAGAAATCTTCAACGGGGTACTGGAAGATTCAGAGGTAAGTTACCTTTCAATTTCTTTGCTTGTGGAAGAGTAGGTCACTATGCTGCCAAATGTCCTCATAAGGATAAGATTGACAAGGGGAAGGACCCTGTTAGATGGAACAAGAAACAGAATGCAAATAAGAAAAGCTATTACACTCATGAAGATAGTGATGGACTATCAAATAGCGATGAAGATGAACGAGGTAATCACTATAAACTTTTAATGGCCTTTTCATATGATGATTACTTGGATGCTATAGATGTGGATGGTTTTTATGAAGAGATTTCTAGCCTCAAAACATGTTTAGAAGAAAAGAATGTGATCATTGATACTTTGCAATTTGAACTTGATGAAAAAGAAAATTTTCTTGAGAAGTTAGAATATGAAATTGTTGGCCTTAGAAAAGAAATTGAGAAAACAAAGGCCCTTAACCTTAAATTTGTTAAAGGATCTGAAACTCTGGATGAGATTATCAATGTGCAGCGTTCCCCTCTAATCAAGACAGGTCTGGGGTATAATGGTGAAACATCTCAAGCTTCCACCTCCAAAAGTTATCTTGATGCAGCAAGAAGGAGTGAACAAAAGCCTAATAGAAATCATCAGGTAAATCAGGGACAGTCTTCATCAAGAACGAACAAAGACTATCAAGAGAATCGGGGGCAAGCTACCTTAAGGACAAACAGAAGCTACAACCAACCTCAGGTAAAATCTTCCCAATTTTCTTCAAGAATGGATGTCAATAGAAACTACAATCCGATGGATGATAGTCGCAGGAATTTCTTCAATGGCCAATGTTTCTCTTGCCATAACTTTGGTCACAAAGCAGCTCAATGCGTTGCCTATAAGAAAATCATGACTAGAGAAGCTCAAAAACAAAGAAGTATGCCTGGAATTACGAAAATGACCTATAACAACGTTTCGGCGCTTGAAAATGAAATTGAATGTTCTATTTGTAATAACTTCGGTCATGCAGCTTCTGAATGCAGAAGCAGGTTTCGGCAGACAAAGGAACAAACCTCAAGCACCAGAACATGGAGAATAAAGAACCACAACCAGAAAGATGTGGGATAGCCTTTTATGCAGAAGGACAAGAAAATCTATGGTACATCGACAGTGTATGTTCGAAGCATATGACAGGTGATAAAGAAAAACTTGAATCATATACTGCTTTAGAAAAGGGAAAGAAAGTTTCTTTTGGAAATGATACTCCTGCAACCATAAAAGGAAAGGCACTGCTCAGTTGAAAGAAAAGGTCAAAGCTGGAAATGTTTTGTATGTTGATGGCTTGAAGCATAATCTATTAAGTGTCAGTCAGATGTGCGATAATGGAACCGAGGTAGTATTTCGATCAGATGGGTGTAGTGTTCGTGATCTTGATACAGGAAGAACAATGATCAAAGGCAGACGAACTCCAAATAATTTATACATATTTGAAGAAGGACAACAACAATGCTATTTGAGCAAGGATGATGAACACTGGTTGTGGCACCGAAGGTTGGGGCATCTAAGCTTTTCACAAATAAGGAAAGCATGCAAATACCAGGCAGTTCGTGGTCTTCCAGACATCAAAATTCCAGACAACACCATATGCAAATCATGTCAGTTTGGTAAGCAAACCAAAACTAACTTCCCTGAGA
>APFE031719053.1:90499-138228 GCA_000404065.3 Pinus taeda | reverse complement strand
ACAGAAAACAAGCCAAGACAAGAGACACAAGATGTGGCGGCTAGCGAGGGACAAACCCCACAATGTATGGGGAAACCCTTTGATCAAATCTTCTTTTATCTTCAATAATTCAGCAGAGAGAAATAGTACAATAAATCTGATTTATATTAGTAGTAGCAAACCCTAGAGCAGCAACATCAGCATTAGCGGCTTCACCGTCAAACTAGGGCAGACGATATCTCACAAACCGACCGTTGGATTGGCTTGATTCCACCACCAAAAGTTGCGGCTTCCAGAGGAGGTTCAGATGAACCTACGTCGCAGTTTATATGAGGAGATCTTCTGGTCCATGCAGGTCAAACTTCACTTCTGCAGTTGTAGCTTTAGTTTCAGCAGCTTCCGGCTTCACATATGTGAGAGAGAGACCCTTTTTTGCGCAGTAGAGAAGAGACCCTTTTCTGCACAGTAGAGAGAGAGAGATGTGATGAGATGAGTGAGTTAGTGCAAATGAGGAAAAGTCCTCTTGTATTTATACACAAATGATGATGTTTGAATAGATGCAATTGTTGGGCTTCTTAGCCTACATGAGTTGTAGGTCGGCTTGATAATAATTCCATAATGAAAATAAATTCATATCTCCATGAATACTTATCGGAATCAGATGTTTTTTATATCAATCTTACACCTCTCGACGAGAGGAATCTAATAAAAGTATTATCAACCATGAATAAGATGACCCACATGAAGTTTGGCCCTAGTTGCCAATTTTAACAAGCAGTGACAATGGTAGAGCCATGGGCAGCAATACAGGGGGCAACAGTGCTGAGGATGTTGGGTAGCAGACCAAGCATCAACACAGGCACTGGTGTCGGATGATCAGGGTGATGTTTAGTGGTGGAGCATTACTAGAGCACATTCCTTACTAAGAGGGAGTGTTGATTTGGGGTAGCATCGGATGTGCTCTAGCCATGAAAATTGGTGGAGAGACTAGAGCACATGAAATATCCAAGACCTAGAAATGGTTTGGAGAAATTCCACCCGGTTAGAGAGATATTAAAATAATTAATATTTTTAATGGGTCCCTAAGTCTAAACTTAGAAAAATAAAATATTAATGGGTATTAATATAAAACTTGGTGAGAAGGCTCTAAATGACATGGATCAAGCGAAATCTAATCTTAGTCGTTGATTAGATTTAATCTCGGTCATTGAAGACTCGACAGAAAAATTATAAGAAGCTTGAGGGTCAGTTGGAGATACACCAAGTTGATCAATCAGTTCAATTTTCTGGAGCGAGGTTTGCTGAGAGAAATCAAACAAGTGATCTGAGTTGCAGCGAGGGGCAGTAAGTGCATAGTAGAGAGGCAGAGATAGTATCAGAAGACCAGCGCAGAGGTAGAGGAGGTTATGCAAAGCCAGCAGGAGCCACGCAAAGGGCCAGAGTGACTACGCAAAGGGGCAGAGGGCCTGCGTGGGTGATGTAGAGGGCCTGTGAGCCAGCACAGAGCATCTGTAGGTTGACGCAGAGCCTCAGAGAGGCGTTGGAAAGACTTTCTTGGAGCAGACATTCTGAATATCTACTTCCGAAGTGAGGTATCACTGCCAGATTGATTTCTCTGTAGGGTGAGCCAGTTTGGCACCCAGTTGTACTCAAGAAATGCTGCTTAATAGTAAAACCCTCAGAATTGTTGCACTGGTTTTCCCGCATTGGGTTTTTCTGGGGATGATTGTCCAAAAATAATGGTGTCCCTTGTGTGTTTGTCTATTTCTTTTAGTTGATGATCTGTAGATGGTTGAGACTGCATTGTGTTTATTTCAATATTGATATGGTTAAATAACTTGTTCAGTAATTAAACAAGTAGGTGAAATAAACCAGATAGTGCAGGAAAACTTATAACGGGTTAGACTTAGAAATTTCAACAACAAGAACGTGCTGCCACATGTGCTCAGTCTTTGATATGTGCAGGTAACAGGTCTACGGTACCAAGAGATTGTTGGTGTTTTCATAACCTCCCATTCGAGTAGCTTTGCGCACCTTTCTGAGAGCTCATGTCCCAGTTGGAGCCAAATGTTACCTACCACCTGTGGGTAGTATTCATAGGAGAAACGTTTTTCACCTAGATGGTCCTCATCCAGTAACCAACAGCCCCTTGCAGCCACCTAATATCTCGATTTGCCATTATCTCTGCCACTTGAGCTGACCATGTGGGCCCTCGCCCATGTGTTATGATTGTATGCTTGAAGGTGGGTCTCCCAACCCTGAAGATATGGGTTTTTATTGGTATAGTTGAGTAATTTTTCTTACTTATGATGGACACTTCTGGGCATGGATTGGTGGGGGGATTCGCGGAAAGAGTGGGCTAGGTTTGTGCTCTTGTCTCCTCTGCCTGATTTGTTGGTTAGCCTTATGTCCTAGTCCTGTGGGATCTCCTTTACTAACCATTAGCTTTAAGGGTTGGCACTACATGGGAAATCTTGATTTTGGTTGCGTGGTCCCACTTCTTGACACCATATACATCACTCCCCTATGCTCATTTTAGCCCCATTCATCTCTTTTCCCATCTGGGTCCACACAGGGTTAGCTTCCTCCTTGTTGAGAAATCAATGCAAGTAGGTTAGGGTTTGATTCCTCTTTCTTGATAATTGTTGGAATTTCTAAGTCTAACTGTTAGAAACCCTTCATGTACTTTTCTGATTTATTTCTGCCTACTTGTTCTGATTAATTAACAAGTTATTTACCATGTAAATACTAAAAATAAATACAAGTACTTGCTCAACACATTACAGATCATCAACTGAAGGAAACGAAAGACATGCACACAAATGACACCGTTGTTTTTGGACCAATGTCCCCGGAAAAACCCAATGCGGGAAAATTGGTGCAGCTATCTGAGGGTTTTATTATTATGCAGTTTCTTAATACAATATGGGTGCCAAAACCGGCTCACCCAACAGAGAATAATCTCGACAGTATTACCTCTCTACTCGGAAGCAGATATTCCAGCGGAAACCTTGGATAAACACTTCGACAACTCCCAGCTCCAGTATGCCCCACGAAAACCTCAGCATCAGCCTCTAGGGACTACGTCAGCCCTTTCTAGCCCAGAATCTACCCAACGTCACCCTAGCTCACCCTATGTCAGCCTCTGGAGGCACTATGTTAGCCCTTAGAGCCTCTGCGTCACCCACGCTGGCTCTCTGAGGCACTGCGCAGCTCCTGGATGCCTCTTCGTGAGCCTTGGCTAGCTCTGTGTGAACCTCTGGCTGGCTCTACCTCCCTTTCTCCCGGCTTCTGTGTTGATCCTTCTGGTACTATCTCTGCTTCTCTGCTTCTATATTCACTGCCCCTCAACTACAACTTTGATCACTCTTTTGACTTCCTCAGAAAACCTTGTCCTAGAAAATCGAAATCTTGATCAACTCGGTGTGTTCTCCAAGTGACCCTCAAGCCTCCTCTTATACTTTTCTCTTTGACAATTCAATGGCCGAGATTAAGTCCCTAATCAATGGCTAAGATTAACTCTATCTTGATCCCATGACTTTTGGACCCTTCTAACATAGTTTTATATTAATTCACATTAATATTTTATTTTTCTTAAGTTTAGACTTAGGGACTCCATTAAAAATATTAATTATTTTAATATCTCCCAAACTAGTTAGATTCTACCCAAACCATTTCTGGTTATTGGAGATCTCATGCGCTTTAGCCTCTCCACCAATTTTTGTGGCTAGAACACATCCGATACTACCCCAAATCAACACTCCCTCTTAGCGAGGACTGTGCTCTAGTAATACTCCTCAGTGAGCATCACCCTGATCATCTAGCCTCGGTCCCTATGTTGATGCTAGGCTTGCTGCCCAACATCCACTGCACTGTTGCATCATGTACTGCTACCCATGGCCCTACCACTGCCACTGATGCATCCGTATGGCAACCCCTCTCATCATGTTGTATCTTGTTGCCCATAGGACTGCCACTGCTAATTGCTGCACTACAACTCAACTACTGAGAAGTAAGTAACTGATCTCCCAATTCTGACATCTCTGTCAAGCTAGAGACACCCTCGATGCCGAAACTCCCTCTGTTGCTGCCAAGTGCTCCCTCTCTGACCTTTGCGCTATTGCAACAACTCCATGCATCTCGCATTGCTGCCTCACGTTGTCCTGGGACTCCTGCACTGTATCCCTCTCTGTCGCTCCATCCGCATTCGTCTCTACTGACATCCGCTAGTACTGCTACTCCTATTTGGGGCTCTCGTAGCAAGGTCTAATCCAAGAGACTCGGTACCTTGACGATCCTGCCCCTCATCTAGTCTGTCTGACTACAGCTCGATGCCCCCCCACTTTCACTCAAGTGGCGTGTGAGCACTCATGGCACAGTCATCATCTGTCTCCACTTCCTTCTCCGCCCTTGTTGGCGCTGCCTTGGTCTCGGAAGCCTCTCCTTTGCTCTTCTTCCTCGGACACTGGCTCGCATAGTGACCCAGTTCCCCACAGTTGAAGCATTTGACCTTGGAGAGGTCCTTCCGTTTCTCCGGCTTTCCCTCAGATGCTAGGGTAGCATCCTCCTCTTCCTCCTTGATTCTGATCCCCTTGCTGCTGCTTCTCGCCTTGCTTAACCTTCTGATCTCTTCTTGGCGAAGAGTCGCCCACATTTCCTCCCAATCCAGAAGGGTCGCCCTGCCTAGTATGCTCTGGACAAACACCTCCAAGTCCTCTAAGACTGCTTCAAGGTTGGTCTCACCATCAATTCTTAATCCGACGTGGCCCTTATGGAAGTCAGTTGATCCTAGATCTCCTTCAATCGACTAAGGAAGGTGTCTATCTGCTCCCCTTTCTGCATCCGGTATGACCGCAGCTAATTTTCAAGTAGCATCCTTCTCTGCACAGAAGTATGCTAGTACAATTTCTTTAAGGCCTCCCACATCTCATTTGCTATGTCCTTTTCAGCAATATGCGGTACTACATGGTCCTTGACCCCGTCAAGGATGATGCTCTTGGCCCTCGCCATTGCCTCCTCGTACTTTTCATTCTCAGCTAGGTCAACTGGGATCGCTATCGTCCTCAAGGCGAAGTGCTTGACACAATTCCTATCTAGAAAGGACAAGATTTTTGCCTTCCAAGCTACGAAGTTCGAGGCTCCATCCAGTCTATCCTGGCCTCTTACCTCGTTCATTGCCATCTCACTGCTCCTCTACTTCCCTCCTGGAAGTTCTTGGTGTGACTCCCTCTGAGCCTCGATTTCCCTCCTGGAAACCCTTCTACCAATGTTGAGATGCCCCCACTTTGATCGTTAGTGCAGCTGCACCACTGATCCAAATTTCTTAGCTAGAAATCCTTGATAGCAACTCCCTCCTCCTTGGTCTTGCCCTATTAGGTATTTTTCTGACTACAGTACCCCACCAGCTTCACTTTGCAACTTACCCACAACCTCCTAAGCTCCAGCAAACTGAAGGTTTAGAGCTTCTAGGCTCTGCGCAATCCCGACGCCAACAAAATTTGCACCTCCTAGCCACCGGCATCAGTCCTTCCTGACTGAGAAAGATGACCGGGCACTGCGTAGGTCAAGTCTGCTCACCTTTGCCACTGTGCTAATCCTCTTCCCGGCTCAAACTTGATGACGCAGGCACTGCATCACCCCTTTCTTGCTGCTTCTCTGTTAAGAGCAACTTCTGTCACTTGGGACAATTGTTTTCTACTACTGTTGCTCTGCTCAGTTGATGTCCCCAATTCTCCTGTGATCTGCAACCACGCTCTGATACCATGCTGGAATTTCTAAGTCTAACTGTTAGAAACCGTTCATGTACTTTTCTGATTTATTTTTGCTTACTTGTTTTGATTAATTAACAAGTTATTTACCATGTAAATACTGAAAATAAATACAAGTACATGCTCAACACATTATAGATCATTAACTGAAGGAAACAAAAAACAAGCACACAAGTGACACCGTTGTTTTTGGACCAATGTCCCCGGAAAAAGCCAATGCGAGAAAACCGGTGCAGCTATATGAGGGTTTTATTATTATGCAGTTTCTGAATACAATTTGGATGCAAAAATCGGCTCAACCAACAGAGAATAATCTCGGCAGTAGTACCTCTCTACTCGAAGACAGATATTCTCGCTGAAACCCCAAATAAACACTTCGACAGCTCCCAGCTCCAGTCTGCCCCACAAAAACCCTAGCATCAGCCTCTAGGGACTGTGTCAGCCCTTTCTGGCCCAGCATCACCCTAGCTCGCCTTGTGTCAGCCTCTGGAGGCACTATGTCAGCCCTTAGAGCCTCTGCATCACCCACATTGGCTCTCTAAGGAACTGCGCAACTCTTGCATGCCTCTACGTGAACCTTGGTTGGCTCTGCGTGAACCTCTAGCTGGCTCTGCGTCCCTCTCTCCCGGCTTCTACGTTGATCCTTCTGGTACTATCTCTGCCTCTTTGCTTCTGTATTCACTACCCCTCAGCTGCAACTCTGATCACTCTTTCGACTTCCTCAGCAAACCCTGCCCTAGAAAATCGAAATCTTGATCAACTCGGTGTGCTCTCCAAGTGACCCTCAAGCCTCCTCTTATACTTTTCTCGTTGACAATTCAACAGCCGAAATTAAGTCCCTAATCAACAGCTAAGATTAACTCTAGCTTGATCCATAACTTTTGGACCCTTCTAACACAGTTTTATATTAATTCACATTAATATTTTATTTTTCCTAAGTTTAGACTTAGGGACTCCATTAAAAATATTAATTATTTTAATATCTCTTAAACTGGTTAGATTCTGCCCAAACCATTTCTGGGTATTTGAGATCTCATGTGCTTTAGCCTCTCCACCAATTTTTGTGGCTAGAGCACATCCGATGCTACCCCAAATCAACAATAATTACTTGTGAGTTATGTTGGCTTCTTTTACTTCTTTATTGTCTTATCTTTCATCAAGTAATTACCAAAACCACAAGACACAAGATCACAAAAACACAAGACGCAAGATCTAGGCATTATGCTAGGGAAAAACCCCTCTCGATAGGAAAACCCAGTAAAAAATTTTCTTCCTAAAATAGTTTTCTTTGAGACTCTTCAACCTAGACAAAGACCAAACCTTGCCTCGACACCAAGTCAGCCTTCCCAGATCTTCGACCCCTTTGCAACAACACTTCCAACCCAACAACTTCGACTATGCAACAACTTATGGCATCAGGTAGCAATAGGCAGCGACAACACTTGGAAGACTTTGATCTCCCAAACTAGGGCACGAAACGGAGAGAGAGTAGCTCCAAAACTTTGATTTCTTCCTTCTCCTTAGACTTGACCCAACTCACACTTCCCTTAGACTTCTTTGACCCACTTCGCACTTCTCCACCTTCCTATGAGATATCGAACTTGCTTGAGATGAGATGCTCCAATTGAATTCAACTTCCTTCTATTTATAGGCTTCAAGTGAGGTCAAATTAGTGTCCTTAGGCCGACTTGATCTCGTTTAGACTAACTTGGTGTGAAGATTATATAAATTACATTTGACTCAAAAATAAACTTTTTTACATGATTCAAAAGCCCAAGAAGGGTCTCTTTAAATGTACAATGTCTCTATTGACTCAATATTAATCCTAGGAGTCCACAACAGGGAATTTGACTAATATAATGATGACCCAAGCATGAAACCCATGCTTTAATAAGTCATTGATACAATAATAGAAATTTTTTTTTTTATTCTTTTGATAAATACATTTTATATGACTCAAATACATTAATGAAGGCCGAACCTAGTTACATTTTCCAACACCCCTCCCCTTGCCCACACCTTGGTTCGGGCCTAAAAAGATGCCCTGGAGTTTTTTTAGCTAAAATGAAAAGTAAAACATAATTTAGCCACTCTCAACAATAATTGTACCACAAGATGCAAAAGATGGTCAGGACATACAAATTTAGCATGTGGGAAAAAACCAAACATGAGCTCTAACCCTTATCTATGGCCATCGCCCTGGTTTTTGTTGAATTTTCTAAGTCTATCAGTTAGAAAATTAATTTGTATTCTATTGGTTTATTTCTTCTACTTGTAAATTTTGTACAAGTTATTTAAAACATTTAAATACCGAAATAAACACAATACAATCACAACATCTACAGATCATCAGTTGAAAGAAAACAAACACACAAGTGACAACCATTATTTTTGGGCAAATTTCCTTGTAAAAACCCAATGCGGGAAAATCGGTGCAGCTATTCTAATTGTTTATTATTATGCAATATTTCCTTAAGTACAACAGGGTGCCTAACTGGCTCACCTGACAGAGAAAAATACACAGCAGCAATACCTCTCTAGCGACTCTAAAGCTCTGCGCTGGCCCTTCTGGCCTCTGCGTTAGCCCTCTGAGGCATTGCATAGCCTCTGGGACCCTCTGCGTCACTCCATCTGCTCTATGCATGGATGACGCAGCCCCTCTGGCCTCTGCATTGTCTCTATTGGGCTTAGCGTGGCCTACTCTGGTTGCTGCTTCTCGCTCTCTGCCTTTGTGCTGGTCTCTTGGCATTGTCTCTGCCTCTCTGTCCAGTGCTCACTATCCCCCGCTGCTGATCACTAATTCGACTTTGCTTAGCAACCCCGCTCTAGCAAATCGAATGACTAATCACTCTAGTGTGTTCTCCAACTGACCCTCAAGTGTCCTCTTATACTTTTCCTGTTGGTCCTTCAACGGTCGAGATTAAATCTCTAATCAACGGCTAAGATTAGATTTGGCTTGATCCATGACTTTTGGAACCTTCTAACCAAATTTTATATTAATACCCATTAATATTTTATTTTTCCTAAGTTTAGACTTAAGAACTCTACTAAAAATATTAATTATTTTAATATCTCCCAAACCGGGTACAATATGTCCAAACCATTTTTGGGTCTTGGAGTTCTCATGTGCTTTAGCCTCTCCACCCAGGCCCCCACAGTGGAAGCACTTGACCTTGGAGAGGTCCTTCTTCTTCCTCTTCTCCTACATTCCTGTAGATGCGAGAGCTGCATCCTCTTCCTTTTCCTTCTTGATCTAAACTCCTTTGCTGCTACTTGCCATCTTGGTCACCCATCTGATCTCTTCTTGATGAAGAGCTGCCCAAAATTCTTCCCAATCTGGAAGATTCGCCTGCCCAGTATGCTCTGGACAAATGTCTCCCACTCCTCGGAGACTGTGTTTAGTATGGTTCTTACCATCAACTCCTGATCCAGCGTGGCTCCTATGGAAGTCAATTGGTCCCGGATTTCCTTCAACCAACCAAGGAAGAGATCTATCTGCTCTTCCTTCTGCATCTGGTATGACCGTAGCTGATTCTCAAGTAGCATCTTCCTCTGCACGGAAGTATGCTAGTACAACGTCTTCAAGGTATCCCACATTTCCTTTGCCATCTCCTTCTCGGCAATATGTTGGACCACATGATCCTTGACCCTGTCAAGAATGATGCATTTTTCCTTGGCCATTACCTCCTCGTACCTTTCATTAGCTACCGAGTCAACTGAGATAGCCATTACTCTCAAGGCGAAGCCCTTGATGCGATGTTTATCTAGAATGGAAAGGATCCTGGCCTTCCAAACCACAAAGTTCGACGCTCTGTCCAGCCTATCCTGATCCCTCAGCCCATTCACGACCATCTCTCTGCTCTTCTCTGTCGACTCCTCCGAGTCTCTCTACTTCCTACCTAGAAGTTCTCGGTTCGACTGCTACTGAGTCTCTCTACTTCCTGTCTGGAAGTTCTCGGTTTGACTCCTCCACATCTCTCGTCTTGAAGTTCTCTTCTGGACTCCCTTTGAGTCTCGATTGCCCTCCTGGAAATCCTTTTGCCAACAGTCAAGTTGCCCCTCTCCGATTGCCTGTGCAACTGCAAAACTGATCCGGATTCCTTGACTAGAAATCTGCCTCGGCAGCAACTCCATCTACCTTGGTTTTGCCCTGTTAGGTATTGTTCTGACCACAGTACCCCACCATCTTCGCTCCCGCAAACTACCCACAACTTCCTTCGCCCTAGCAACTGAAGGATTGAGCCTCTTGGCTCTGCACAATCCTGGCACCGGCAAAACAACTCCCTCAGCCAACTGCGTCAGCCCTCCTAGCCTCTGCGTGGCTCTGCGTGAGCCTGTTTCTGCCCTCCTCAGCCTTTGCACTGGCCTCTCTCAAGCCCAAACTGATGACACTGTCCCTCTACATCAACCCTTCCTTTGTCGCTTTCTGCAAGGATCAGCTTTGTCAATCGGGACAACTGTATCTACTGCAAATGCTCTACGCAATTGATGCCTTCAACTTTCCTGTGATCTGCAACCATGCTATGATACCATGTTGAATTTTCTAAGTCTATTCGTTAGAAAATTAATCTGCATTCTACTGGTTTATTTCTTCTACTTGTAAGTTTTGAACAAGTTATTTAAAACATTTAAATACCGAAATAAACATAATACAGTCACATCATCTACAAATCATCAGCTGAACGAAAACAAACACACAAGTGACACCGTTATTTTTGGACAAATGTCCCCAGAAAAACCCAACGCGAGAAAACCGGTGCAGCTATTCTTAGGGTTTATTATTATGCAGTATTTCCTTAAGTACAACTGGGTGCCTAACTGGCTCACCCGATAGAGAAAAAATGCATGGCAACAATACCTCTATATTCGGAAACAGGTATTCAGAAAACCCGTCCCACGAAACCTTCTCTAGCGACTCTGAAGCTCTGCGCTGGCCCTTCTGGCCTCTGCGTTAGCCCTCTAAGGCACTGCGCAACCTCTGGGACCCTCTGCATCACTCTAGCTACTCTATGCATGGATGATGCAATCCCTCTGGCCTCTGCGTTGTCTCTGCTAGGCTCTGCGTGGCCTGCTTTGATTGTTGCTTCTTACACTCTACCTCCGCGCTAGTCTCTTGGCACTGTCTCTACCTCTCTGTCTAGTACTCACTGCCCCTCGCTGCTGATCTCTGATTCGACTTAGCTTAGCAACCCCGCTCTAACAAATCGAATGACTAATCACTCTAGTGTGTTCTCCAACTGACCCTCAAGCCTCCTTTTATATTTTTCCTGTTGGTCCTCAACAGTCGAGATTAAATCTCTAATCAACGACTAAGATTAGATTTGGCTTGATCCATGACTTTTGGAACCTTCTAACCCTGTTTTATATTAATACCCATTAATATTTTATTTTTTCTAAGTTTAGACTTAAGAACTCTACTAAAAATATTAATTATTTTAATATCTCCCAAACTATGCACAATTTGTCCAAACCATTTCTGGGTCTTGGAGATCTCACATGCTTTAGCCTCTCTACCAATTTTCATGGCTAGAGCACATCCGATGCTACCCCAAATCAACAGTTCCTATGGGCCCTAGATGAGCCCCCTCCATCATTAATGAACCCATGGTTGTCCCAACCCTTAGGGGCGATGAACTTCCCCACCTTAAGGGGGTGTCTACTGCTATATCTTACCCATCATGCTCTCATCCTTTGAAGCCCCGAGTAGTTATGAAGAAAAATCAATCAAAGGCAAAAGGCATATGAGGAAGGGTGGAAAAACAAAGGCCTGGGTAACTCATGTACCATGATTTGCTCCCTCCTACACTCATATCCAGGTGTGGGTTTCCCTCATCATAGCTACCCTTGTACCATGACATGTGGATTGGAGCATTCCCTTGATCCCCACTCCGTTACATCACTATATCACTTGCCACCTACCACCTGATGAATGTACCATCGACATGTCACCCCTTTTAAACATTGAAACCACCTAATAGAGTCCTTGGTTAACGTCCTTATTAAACTTGGAGACACCCAAATCCCACTATGGAAGGGCATGCCACCATAAAATGGCCCATTTATTCCATGATTTGTAAGCTCTTTTACTTGATTATTCTAATGGTTTGTTGTATTGGAGGGTAAGAAGGCACATTGGATCTTATGTAGGATTGCAAGTGGGTCTCCATTTGGGGTTTGGTCTCCCTATATGGGGTCCAAGCCCTCTAGTGGGCCACATGGGCACTTGTAGGGTAAGCGTTGAGAGCCATGGGCCTCCACCATAGCAGAGAGTACTTCATGGATCCCTAACACCAGTAAGTGATTGCTCGTGTTGTAATGACCCATCTCAATTCACGAGTAGTAGAGCAATATTAGCATGTATACGAGGCATGCATATGATAGCTATGTTGAAGAAAGTGTAACTAGGTTCGGTCTTCATGACATTATAATTATGATTTTTGTAAAATGAATTTATTATTCCTTGTTGCATGGGTTTCATGAGCAAGAGGTTTATTTATTTAGTGGCTCCCATTGAAAGCCTTAGGATGTCAAAGAATCAATGTCGTGTGTACAAGTCTACAAGTCTAAATAGGCCTCCAAGACAAGCACAAGAAGAAGTCTACAAGCTAAACGATGAAGAAGTTAGTCATGTCGGCCTCAAAATATATTTAAATGGCAAGTCGGCTCATATGTGGAGACACAACAATTCACTCTTACATGTTGGCTTATTTATGGAGGTAGAACCACTATAAATACCCTGCTAGGTTCACCACAGGAAACCAAGAATCTTGGACACTTTGAATTTCGGATGGGTGCAGGAGGTGCAGGATCTCTGATGGCACAGTGAGTACACTGCTCTGAAATCTCAGACAAGTAGAGTACAGGAACTTGGTCAAGTATAATAGTACAGGAATCTCAGACTAGTAGAGTGATACAATATTACAATGTTTCGGTTAGAAAAGGAGTCTACAGTTTGGGATGAATATTACATGGGTACATACTCTCACAGTGTCGGCATAATAAGATGAAGTACAGTGATGTATTCTCAGCATGATAGTGACAAGCATGATCTCGGTGAAAAGGGAACACAGATACATTCTCGTTGATGATCTCAATAGTATTGGTAATAAGGATGTCCATAGTCTCAGCATAATTATTATGAAAGGATCTCATAAGTGACACACTCTATCACAACATACATCAAGGTGTTGTCATGATGCTATCATAGTTATGATCTCGTTCTTGATGGAGACATAGTCACAAAGGTTATGATCTCAGTGAAGGACAACAAAGATTTTACAGCAGTAATGAAGTGGTGTAGTAATGATGCAGCAAAGATGATGAGCTCAGCATTGACAACGAAAGAGGATTTGTGTCTTGGTCTTGGAGTGGCCTAATAGGTCAAGGGTCATGGTCTTGGTATTCGTCAATTGGAATCTCTATAAGAAGAATTTTGTGCGGGTTTTCCTCTCCAAGAGGGAGAGGTTTTGGCCCTCGTAGAAAGCCAACATCTTGTGTTTCTGTCTCTTGTATTTTGGTAACTGTTTGATGAAGAAAGAAATACACACACTAATGATATCAAAAAGGAGATTGTGCTAATAAGCAAAAGTTAAAATACCTCACAAATAGTTATGTTAAGAAGAATCACATTAACTCTAATTGCCCTAGATTCTTCAACATGGTATCAGAGCTAAGGTGCTGAAGTCAAAGGAAGGGCAGCAAAAAGAGACATTCAAGGATCAGCTTCAAGAAGGGCATCAAAGCAAGTTGAGAGGCTTTGACAAAATTGAAGGATCAGTCCATAACAATAGTCTACATCAGCAAGGGTTTTTTCTATGCAATCAAGAAGACAATCTACAACAGCAAGATCTCTTGTCTCCGCAGTCATCATGAAAAGACCACCAAGACTCTCATCAAGATGTCTACAAAGAAATGAAGCTCAAAGGACCTCAAAATCGAAGACTAAATCATCTTGAAGAAGGTCGAAGTCCTAGAAGCAGCCTTGATCTAAACTACTAAAGAAGGCAATAATGCATGAACAATCTTCAAAGGATCATCTCCTTGCCCTAGAAGAAGATCATCCGAGGAAGCAGCAAATCATCCTCATCAAAAGGAGAAACCTTTTCTATTGAGGAATTGGCTCTCTCATTTGTAAGAAGGTTATCCAAGAAGAAGCTCTAATATATCTTCTTCAACCATCATCAAAGCAACCAAGGTGAAGATTTCATCTTCACATGACAAGTATCTTTTCATTCTATAATCAAGTTGGTTAAATGACTTCATGATTGCAAGGAGATCTATAGGTTGGATGGATCATCAAGATTCCTTACATGAAGGAGGATGGACATAGTCCTCTAAGTAGCTGAAGTCATTGAACATATCAAAATGTCTCCTTTGAATTCATGGAAACAGATACTTATGAAAGATCCCCTCATATAGCAACATTGGAGACATCAAAGAAATGTATATGATAAACTCATTCTTTGAAGGTGCAATGAAGAAGGTCACATAAAATCTGATCTACATGAAAGTAAAGGTATCAAAGGATGTAGGATATCTCTAGAAGGTCTCACCTACAAAATCTACGAATGAAATCGTCATTGTTCTAACTGATAGGCAAGGTAACAAATGTCCATGAACAAGAAGGTTACCTCATTCAACAATTTGTGGTCTCTATGCTAGATAGAGAAAGACAAGTTGATGGAAAAAGTGTTGAAGGTTAAGGGTCCTCAAACAAGACAAAACAATGATATGGAAAGACTATAAAAGAAAATCTCATATCACCGGAAAGATGGAGGAAGCTGAAGAAAGGGACAAAGGAAAGAGGGAGTAACAGATCTCTACTATGATTGAGATGGTATCCCTCGCAAAAAATTCCTATCATAAGCTCCTAAATCTTTAGTTACAGATATGACCATGATAATAAGATGCATTGTGGCATGATGGAAGCATTAGAAACAAGAGCTCGAGACATCACCATGGGAATCATGAAGGACAAAATCCATGGCAGACAAACATGAAGGATAAAGCTCTTGGGAACCTCGTTGGACATTGAAGAAAAGGATGAAGTCATCTAGGACAAGGCTCATCATACAAAGAGGAAACATCTTCCAAGTGGGGATATATAAGATCCTCAAGATTCTCTGAAGGAATGCTCATCGGAGGGTTCACTGATCTAGAGAGGAAGCAAGTGTTTCGTCAGGAAATCCAACTTATGGAATTCATGAGATGATTGTGTGATGACATGAGCAATGAAGCAAATCAAGGGATTGAAGATCTTTTTAATCAAGGAAGCTGTTGGAAGAAGCCTAGATGACCTAAAGGTAAAATGAGGTATGTATGCTTGTGTTTAATATTATAATGTCATTTTGTATGGTTGCAGGTAACATGGATCATTACTTCTATCTTAAGCATGATCAAGAGAAAAAGGATCTCCTCCTCTGAAAGGATGCGGGAAGGCATAAGTCACACTAGATGGAATCAACATAATATATCCTCATATGAAGTATGAGGTGGTTGACCACAATGAAGAAACTCTGATTGAAAGCTCCTGGGAATGGAATGTGTGAGGAAGGAAGAGATCATGAGATATGCAAACCTAATGAAGGCGTTTAACATCCAAAAGACCAAGAAGATTTGACTAGGAAATCTCCTGGAAAAATATGAAGACTCTAATGGAAGTCTAAAAAAGATGGAGACCCTTGACTATGGATATCTTTGGGAGATGTGTCAACATGTATTCAAGATGTTGATACCTACAGAAAGATGTCATGATGAAGATCCATCTCGAGAGGTACAATTTGATTTAATGTTATGTTTTTATTTCTTGAATAATATCTGGATGAGTTCATGCAGGGCTACTAGCACAAGAGTTGTAAGTACAACTATAATTCATGTGGAGGATGGAAGTTCTTGAAAAAACAAAAAAACAAAAAAAAACAAACATGATAAGGAAGAAGTATCCATACGACAAAGGTTCCAGATATGTATCAAGAAGGCCACTTTCCATGAAGAAAGGAATGACATGATGAACTGCGAAGGAAAGTGATTCGATGGTTAATGCCCTACAAGGAAGAAGCTTGACTGAATTTCATGACATCAAGGAAATTGATCAAGCAGCTGAAGGACCCACAAAGACGACGCTGCTAATGTAATAGAGAGTCCCTAGTTAACAGGGAGCTCTGACAAGTCCCTAATTGAGAAGGAGCTTGGGCAAGTTCCTGGTTAGAGGGAACTTGGGTGCATTCCTTTATAGGAATGGGCATATCCTCCCTAGTTAAGAGGGAGAGATAGACACAACATTCTTGTCTTCACCTAGGAAGAGGGAGGATTGGGTAATCATTTGGCATCCGATGCTCTTTGAAGATGTGTAGGGCATCGAAGAAAAGAGTAGGCAAGAGGATTGATATTCTTTGAGGGTTGGGAACCCAAGATAAGAATAGTCCTAGAATGTCATACTCAATGAACACCCGGGTGGGTATGTACCTTGAGAGACAATGATGGTGTCTAGAGTCATTGGTCTCGCCAACATTGTGCTCTGATCTAATGAGAGATAGAGTTATCAGTCAAAGCCTTGATGTGGAAACAATGTTGGTTACTATGATGCTATACAGATGGGTTACCAGTCCAATTCTTCTTATGAGAAATTCTTCAGATTGAGAATGAACAATTACCATTATGAATACGTCCCTAGTTAAGAGGGAGTGTTGAAGAAAGTGTAACTAGGTTCGGTCTTCATGACATTGTAATTATGATTTTTGTAAAATGAATTTATTATTCTTTGTTGCATGGGTTTCATGAGCAAGAGGTTTATTTAGCTAATGGCTCCCATTGAAAGCCTTAGGATGTCAAAGAGTCAATGTCATGTGTACAAGTCTATAAGTCTAAACAACCATCCAAGACCAGCACAAGAAGAAGTCTACAAGATAAACGATGAAGAAGGCAGTCATGTCGGCCTCAAAATATATTTAATGACAAATCGGATCATATGTGGCGACACAATAGTTCACTGTGACATGTTGGCTTATTTATGGAGGCAGAACTACTATAAATACCCTACTGGGGTCACCACAGGAAACCAAGAATCTCAGACACTCTGAATTTCAAAGGGGTGCAAGAGGTGCAAGATCTCAGATGGCACAGTGAGTACACCACTCTGAAATCTCGAATAAGTAGAGTACAGGAACTCGGTCAAGTATAATAGTACAGGAATCTCGGACTAGTATAATGATACAGTGTTACAGTGTTTTGATTAGTGAAGGAGTCCACAGTTTGGGATGAATATTATAGGGGTACATAATCTCATAGTCTCGACATAATAAGATGAAGTACATTGATGTATTCTCAACATGACAGTGACAAGCATGATCTCGGTGAAAAGGGAACACTGTTACATTCTCATTGAAGATCTCAATAGTCTTGGTAACAAGGATGTCCACAGTCTTAGCATAACTATGATGAAAGGATCTCATAAGTGACACTCTATCACGACATACATCAAGGTGTTGTCATGATCCTATCATAGTTATGATCTCGTTCTTGATGGAGACATAGTCACAAAGGTTATGATCTCAGTGAAGGACAACAAAGATGTTACAGCAGTAGTGAAGTGTTGTAGTAATTGTGCAGCAAAGATGATGAGCTCAGCGTTGATAAAGAAAGAGGATTCATGTCTTGGCCTTGGAGTGGCCTAATACATCAAGGATCATGGTCTTGGTATTCGTCATATGGAATCTCTATAAGAAGAATTTTGTGTGGGTTTTCCTGTCCAAGAGGGAAAGGTTTTGGCACTGGCAGAAAGCCAACATCTTGTGTTCTTGTCTCTTGTATTTTGGTAACTGTTTGATGAAGTAAGAAATACACACACTAATGATATCAAAAAGGAAATTGTGCTAATAAGCAAAAGTTAAAATACCTCACAAATAGTTATCATGCTAAGAAGAATCACATTAACTTTAATTGCCCTAGATTTTTCAACAAGCTACATATGCGTGCATCGCATATATTGCACTAGTATACATATTAGCTGATATTGGAAAATGTCCAAGTATAGAGTAATGAATTAATTATTGAAGTACCAAGTAAATACCTAACTCACTAGAACATAATGAATATGTAGAGTGGGGCACTAAATATACCATCCCTATAATATGAAGCCAATTAAGGTACTATTCAAAAATATATATATTAATAAATACAAAGAACTTTACAAGGTAAAAGTGAAATTAAAATAAATAAAATATTTTTTATATATTAACTAAAAGAATTATACATGTTATTTTACAAAAAAAATATAACATAAAACTATATCAAGAAAAGGAACTAAATAATATAATTAAAAAAGGCATATGACATAAACATTGAATAAAGTTCTTAAATAAAATATAAAGACTAAAATAGTTGGCAAAACCTATTTCTTAAAAGTAAAAGGAAAAAAAGAAATCCTTTCAATTTAACCAAACAATGTTATTTTTAATGAAAAGTGACCGCCTCTAAAGACCATGGAGGTTGCACGTAACAGGATAAGTACAAGGATAATAGATGGACAACAAAAAGGAGACGGTAAGGAAGGGAAGACAGTGACATTTTAGAGATATAAGGAGAAGCGAGGGAGTGCAGAAGGGAGAGTTCTTTTTTGGGAGAAATGGAGGGGGAACAGTGAAGGAAATTGGGAACTGAAGACTAAGTTGTTGAGCTGAGAGATTGGAATTGAGAATTGGAGATCTAAGCAATTGTTCTTGAAAATTTTGGGCACAGGGGTCAGAGTACTTCGATTACGAAGTATTTTGAAGCTGGATACCAAGGATTGCACCCAGTTTGGCTGGGTGGTTTCGATCATTTGGTAACTAAAGCAAAATTGGAGCGAGGACAACACGAAATCTAGGATCGACATCAAACTCAAAAGAAAACAGGTATTTACAATGAATTGATAAGTTTTGTTCTTATTTCATTATATGCAATGTTCGAAGTAAATTCTAAGTGTCTAATCTAGAACCCTTACAGTGAAATTTTAGATTTAGGGTTCCACAATAATTCTCAATATGAATTTCGTAAACTCTGTTAAATACATTAAATTTAGGGAAATTTAGAGCTCTACACGTGTTCCACCTTTGGATGAGGATGATGCAACTAGTTCACCATGCCCAGTTGGCTCCACACTTGCACCATATACTTGGCAGATGTTCTAGTGTCTAAATGAGGGTGTGTTTCACTACGGGAGACAATGGAAGGGCTTATGTCATCATCCTAGCCCTTATAGATGGTTTACAGACATTATCAATCCAATTAGAGACCCATGAGGATGTTCTTGTGCCCCCACACCCACTTGAGAGCACCACGGTGACTTGCTTGGAAAACAAGGGGCCAACCCCTTGTCGACTATGTTTGGAGTCCATTCTCCCACCATGGCATGCTTTGGACTTCATTAGGCCTTCTCTATGGCCCAACGGCTCATTATGTTGATCATTCTGACCTCTTGAGAGGTCTACTCTTATGTTATTGAGCTATCTTGGTGGGCTTGTCACCAAGGGATGTTATTATTGCACATTATTTTATTATTTGGGGCTTAACTAGGCCTAATTAGGCAAATTGAACTCTTTAGGGATCATATAAATTGATAAGAGGTGATTCATTTCTCTCATCATCACTTGTTTGGGTTTGGTAGCTACTTGGAGAATTTTCCTGGTCTTGGACCGTCATTCTTGTTATTATTTGATGATTGGATATACTCATTGTACATGTAAGTGATTTCTTTTCATGTTTATTCTTGTATTTATCATATCACATAAATGTTCCTGGGATTTTCATTATCTAGGTGTGACATTTACTACTACGCTATGCGAAATGATGGAATTTTGTATCTATTGAAGCGTTGCATACTTTACATGTGTCATGTATGAACGGGTGAATGTTCCTAGAGGTTATGTTTATTAAATATACCTTGATAAGTCATCAAACATTGCACATCGATGTATAAAGTCCTTGGGTCGCTGCTCTCATGCCCTAATTGCCATGCGAAGTAGCTTAGAGGCCTGCTTGATTGGGTTAATTTTCTCCAAATCACAAATTCACCTTGACTCCATCTCTCCCAAAGGCAAGGCACTAATCCAACTATTGGCGGTCACTTAAACGATTATTTTTCACACCTTCTTCTTCTCTTTCTAGGCCTATCCCTAATAGGTCTCCTAGGGCATCAATAGAATTCCATTCTAGCCATCCAATCACCTTGATTTTGGGTCTAGTACTGCACTTGGGTTTTGTCTAGAGGTCCTCCAAGTTTGAAGCAAATTCGACGATGGAATCCTAAGATATAGCAAGCCATAGCCACAAGACCAATTCTTTCCCTAGATTGACTTGGGTTAGTGTCCTCATTAGGATCATTGCATTCAAATCTCAAAACAAAATTAATCCTTTGATCCTATTCCCTACCCTAATTAGGTCAAGCCCCTCATTGGTTGATCAACTCCATGTCCTTGACCTAGTTTCAGGTCCACTTGGCTCAGTATGGTCCTACAATTTTGCAACTCCAATCCTAAAAGGATTACATAGAAGCCTTTTATCCATAAGGATCCTTAGGTCTAGGAAGCCCCTTGTTAAGGCATATCCTCCAAACCTAGACACAAGAATCCTCTTAGCATACCACCTTGTTTTTGAAGAAAGCAAGCTATCTAATTGAGTCTCTCTTGTGAATAGGCCTTGGGAATTGCTCTCTATCCATTATAGATCCATCCTTCCTAGTGATTCCCCTATACCTAGTCTCCTCCCATCAGTGAAAGTCTGTAAAGAGCAGGGAGCCTTAGCTGAGGCAACAGTGAGCTATCATTCTATTGTTGCCCCCTGACATAGTAGTTTCTCCATAGGATCCGCCCCTAGGACCCTTGCTAGTTTGAGCGGTAACATCTTGGCGCCACTGTCGGGGAGGGAGTAGGTCTACCTCCCTAGTGAATCATTGAGGAATTGATTCATAGATGACATTTCCAAGTATTCCTCTGGCGACTTCTGTTGATTTGTGGTAGCATCGGATGTGCTCTAGCCATGAAAATTGGTGGAGAGGCTAAGGCACATAAGATCTCCAAGACCTAGAAATGGTTTGGGGAAATTCCGCTTGGTTGGAGAGATATTAAAATAATTAATATTTTCAATGAGGTTCCTAAGTCTAAACTTATGAAAATTAAAATATTAATGGGTATTAATATAAAACTGGGTGAGAATGTTCTAAATGGCATGGATCAAGCCAAATCTAATCTTAGCCGTTGATTAGAGACTTAATCTCGGTCTTTGAAGACTAAACAGGAAAAGTATAAGAGGAGGCTTGAGGGTCAATTGGAGATACACCGAGTTGATTAGTTAGTTTGAGTTTCTGGGGTGAGGTTTGCTGAGAGAATCAAACTAGTCATCTGTTATAGTGAGGGGCAATTCGACAGGAGGCAAAGAATACATATCAGAGAGGCAGAGAAAGTGTCGGAGAGACAACGCAGAGCCTTGGAAGGTTGACGTAGAGGCATCGAGGACAGACATAGAGGTTGAGGAGGCCAGCACAGGTGACATAGAGGGCCAAGACGCTGGTGCAGGTAGCGTAGGTGACATAGAGGGCCAAGAGGGGCAGGTGACATTTATATTTGCAGCTTGCATCTTATATGTTCTTCTACTAACTGCATCAGCCACCTTGTTTCTCTTCCTTTTGATATGCTTGAGTTTGTAAAACGAAAAATTCCAGCCATTTAATTTGCATGGCATTTAAATTTAGTTGTTCAAATAAATGGTCTTTGTTGATTTCTGTTAGCATCGGATGTGCTCTAAGTCTCAAATTTTGCAGGGAGGCTTGGGCATGTGTATTCCAAAGAACCCAGAAAGCGTTTTGGGAAATTCCACCCAGAGGCAGTTTTATTAAAATAATTAATTATTTGTAATGGGACCCTAAGTCTAAACTTAGGAAATTAAAATAATTAATGGGTATTAATCTAATTGTGGGTGTAACTTCTAGAAAAAGACGAGGATCAAGCAGAAATTATCTTAGCTATTGATTAGCTTCCAATATGAGCCGTTGAATGTCAACGAGAAGATTATTTAAGGAGGCTTGAGGGTCATTTGGAAAACACACAGAGAGTTGATCAGTCAGATCGAATTGTCTTAGCTATTGATTAGCTTCCAATATGAGCCGTTGAATGTCAACGAGAAGATTATTTAAGGAGGCTTGAGGGTCATTTGGAAAACACACAGAGAGTTGATCAGTCAGATCGAATTGTTGAGCTAGAGAGCAGCGCAGTGATTTTGTAGTGATCACGCAGAGAGGGGCAGAGAGAGTTTTGGTTGGAGGATCTTCTTTGGAGCCAAGAATACTCAGTAGAGAGGTAGAGAAACATGAGAGGAGGCAGCACAGTGTCCAAAGAGAGAGTGACGCAGAGCCAGGAAGGGCTCAAGCAGAGCCTTCACACAGGAGTCTGAGATTTGTTGAGAGTTTGACATTCTGAGTCGAGAGGGCTGGAGTCAGCTCCTGAGACCAAATTGATCTAGCAAAGAGGTGACGCAGGGCCTTAGAGGCTATGACGCAAGCCCACGCAGTGACTAGGTAGGGGCAGCGCAGAAGTAATCGGTAACTCGTTTGTTCAGCTGCCGGATTAGCCGGGACTTGCAATGTAAAGTGAGGTAATCTCATTAATTTCTTTTGCCGAGTGATATTCTCTATATTGGATTGCTAGCAAGGAATCCAGAGTTTGTATTCAGAAATAACCTCTTCTTAATAATAAAACCCTCAGATTTGTTGCACCGGTTTTCCTGCATTGGATTTTTCCGGGGACATTTGTCCAAAAACAGCTATGTCATTTGTGGTGTATCTTTCTCTTGTTCAATTTCTTGTTTCGACATAATATTTAAATGGTGTAGGCTACAATGTATGTATTTCAATGTTTTTCGTAGAAAATTGCAAATAACTTGTTCATGTAAATTAACAAGTAGGAGAAATATTATCAATTGTTGCAATAGGGGTTCCAGCTTAGTAATTTTCACATGGTATCAGAGCAGTGTAGTTGAAACAAGAAGAGCAGTGTCAGAGAACCCAACGTTGAGCAAAGGAGGAGGTCGAATAGCTGCAGGAGGCAGCAGTTCGAATCCCTAGAGGGATTGCGCAATCCAAGCCAGGAGAGCTAAATTTTCGAGGAAAGTCTCTCTCTGAGTGAGTCAACAGGGAGGAAGGACTTCCAGATCGAAATTTTGTCGTGCCAGGGGAAGCAACGCAGAGCCTCAGCATGAGGAAAGATCCGGTGGGACGCAGCCTTTCAGCAGGCAGATTGTTGGGCTAAAAGACGTCAGAGGAGAGAGGAGCACAGCGAGGGAATTTTTTCTCAATAGACTTCCCGCCAAGAAGTTCGTTTTCTTATTGGCTGAGCAGCAATAATAAGAAACAGAGAGGAGCAGTGCGACATTTTCGTGGCAGAAATGGCAGCCAGTAGATTGAGAGATCAGGACAGGTTTGATGGGGCATCCAACTATGTGATCTGGAAGGCAAGGATGTTGTGCCTTCTAAATGAGTATTTTCTCAAGGTCTTTGTCAACAGCATGGTGGTTGAGCCCGCATATCCATATCAGCTGAATAAGTACAAGGGAGAAATAGCGAAGGCCAAGAGGATGATCCTTGATGGAGTAAAGGATCACGTGGTATGTCACATTGCTAGCAGAGGGAATGCTAAGGAGATGTGGGATGCCTTGGAAACGTTGTATCAAGGATCTTCTAAGCAGCAAAAGATGTACTTAGAGCAGAAAGTGAGATCTGCACAGATCTAGAAGGGGAAGCGCATAGATCCATTCCTCATGAAGTTTCAGGAGACTCGGGACGAGTTAGCAAATGTGGGGTCTACACCTCAAGGTTCCGAGATGGTGAGACTGGCCCTAAACTCAGTCTTGGAAGAGTGGCAAGTCTTTATCCAGAGCATCCTCAGCAAGGCAGCTTTGCCACACTGGGATAGTATGTGGGCATCTCTCAAGCAGGAAGAGCTGAGGAGAGATCTAATCAAGTGTAAGCTTGACGGAAGCAGCAGCAGTGGGTCGAAGCCCAAAGAGAAGGAAGAGAATGCAACCCTTGCATCCAAGGGGAAGTAGGAGCAACAGAGGCGGAAGAAGGACGTCTTGAGATCAAATGATTCAAGTGTGGTGAAATGGGTCACTGTGCAACACAGTGTCCTCCCAGGAAGAAGGACAAAGAAGAGAAGCATGGTCCGAAGGCTGCACCCACGAAGATCAAGGAGGAGTTTGCCATGACAGCCAAGATACCTCCAAGAGGGAGGTCTCTTGGAGGTCGGTTGATTTGGAGTTGTAGTTCGAAAGAGCTACAGATGGGCAGGATCCTTGAGGAGCCCACCTCTCGGATCAATTCCTTACTACAGGAGCCCAGATCAGAAGTAGCAGGATGGACAAGTGTCAATTGGTGCAAAGAAGTGTTAGAGCGACAGATGCAGTGGCTAGAATGCCAAGTCTGAGCAGCGTAGTGCACAGTTGTAGCAGTGCAGTAGCAGCAACAACACAATGGCTTCAATTGGATAGCGTGGGACTGGCAACAGTCATATCTTCAGCATCGCGATGCATCTATGCGAAACACTTGTTCAGAAATTTGGGATGTTTTTCCATTGTTGATGCAGTGGCAGTAGCAGTTTGCAGTGCAGGGGCAGTTGGCAGTGGCAGTGCCAACATCAGCACGGATGCATAAATTCAGAGGGAGTTGTAGTACAGATGACAGTGCCAGTGTTAGCAGCAGTACAATTTGCAGTGCAAGGGCAATTGGCAGTGGCAATGCCAGCAACAGCACGAATGCAAAAATTCAGAGGGAGTTGTAATACGGATGCAGTGTTGACAGTGGCAGTGTCAACAGCAGTACAGTGGCAGCAGCAACGCAGTAATTGGTGAATAGCATGTCAAACATGAGCGATGCAAAGGACGATGTTATGAAGTCAGGGTGATGCTCCAATGGGAGACATTGCTAGAGCACATTCCTTGCTAAGAGGGAGTGTTGATTTCTGGTAGCATTAGACGTGCTCTAAGTCTCAAATTTTGCAGGAAGGCTTGGGCACATGTATTCCAAATAATACAGAAGGCATTTTGAGAAATTCCACCCAGAGACAGTTTTATTAAAATAATTAATTATTTTTAATGGGACCCTAAGTCTAAACTTAGGAAATTAAAATAATTAATGGGTATTAATCTAACTATGGGTGTAACTTATAGAAGAAGACGAGGATCAAGCATAAATGATCTTAGCCATTGATTAGCTTCTAATATGGGTTGTTGAATGTCAACGAGAAGGTTATTTAAGGAGGCTTAAGGGTCATTTGGAAAACACACATAGAGTTGATTAGTCAGATTGAATTGTTGAGCTAGAGAGCAGCACAGTGATTTCATAGTGATCACGCAAAGAGGGCCAGAGAGAGTTTTGGTTGGAGGATCTTCTCTGGAGCCAAGAATACTCAACAGAGAGGCAGAAAAACACACAAAGGATGCAGTGCACTACCTAGAGAGAGGGTGACGGAGAGCTAAGAATCTAGCTACCGGATCAGCCGTGACTTGCAGTGTAGAGTGTTGTAATCTCACTAATTTCTTCTGCCGAGTGATATTCTCTGTATTGGATTTCCAGCAAGGAATCTAGAGTTTGTATTTAGAAATAACTTCTGCTTAATAATAAAACCCTAAGATTTGCTACACCGGTTTTCCGCCTTGGGTTTTTCTAGGGACATTTGTCCAAAAAAAACTATCATTTGTGTTGTATCTTTCTCTTGTTCACTTTCTTGTTTTGGCATATTATTTTAAATGGTGTAGGCTACAATGTACGTATTTCAATGTTTGTCGTAGAAAACTGCAAATAACTTCATGTAAATTAACAAGTAGGAGAAATATTATCGGTTGTTGTAGTAGAGATTTCTGCTTAGGAATTTTCACAATTTTTCCTCAACTCGAACCTTCTTCCCATGAGGTAATGTCTCCACATATTTAAAATATGCACTATGGGTGCCAACTCCAAGTCATGAGTAGCATAATTCTCTTCATGCATTTTCAATATTTTTAGATTCATAACACACTACGTGACCATTTTGTAAAAGGATTCCACAAAGTACTCCCTTGCATGCATGAGTGCATACAACAAAATCTTCATTTGGATCAGCTATATTTAAATTTGGTGCACTTGTGTAATGTTCCTAAGTAGGAATATGAGTAATATTTAAACAAATAAACAATGTAACAACATTAAATTAAAAACAGGGATTGCACATCCATCGAAACAATGTAAATTTGGAACTGTTGAGCCATATATTAGGAAATCTCAGAGCAATGGGTACAATATAAATGTAGTGGTGCACCTAGGCTTGTCTCAAGGACAAGCTAGACTAAACCCAGGTGATGGAACAACTGAGATGATGGTCGTTCAATTGATGCACCACTTGCACTGTGTTATCCCAGCAAGACTGTTGATCTGCTAACTTCGACCTGCTGGAAGGTGCCCAAAAACCGCCCAGAAAATTATATCCTTTCAGCCATAGAATCCATGGACAAAACACAGAAAAACCCAGAAGGGAATTTCTCTGATTTTGAAATTGGATTTTCGACCTCCTTGGAGCCTCTCCCCAGCTGCTACAGCCAAATTCGACTTGCAGGAAACAACCTGCAAATCCCTCTAAAAATACCCCTAGAACGTTGGGTTCACCTGTACTGACTAACCCCTTGCTCCCCGAATGACCCTTGGTCCGGATGACTACTCCCCCAGCACCACGAGTTCGCTGCTACAATGGCCTCTGCCCAACACCTCCATCCAAAATTTCGAATGACTATTGTGCTGGTCTAGCTGGATGCTACTCCAACAAAGTTGCCTTTTCTATGCTAGCACCTCAACTCCTGGCTCTCCTAGCAAGCTATGAATCCCTTTGTTGGTCTATTCCTAACTCTCCTAGCAAGTTGTGAACCCCCCTTGCTAATTTCCAACTCCTACTACGTGTTCTCTGGTTGCCAAAGAATACGCAGTTTCCACCCTGCGCTAATGGATGAAGTGTCTGACTGTACTGAACTCCCTGAAAACCCCTATGTAACAACCTCCCTAGGGCGGGCACGAATGGTCCCCCGAAACAGAGGTTGAATCTTCCCTATGGAAGACTCCTAGCTAAACAGCTAGTAGAGTCACTAAGCAGCAAAGCGTACAAAGGTAAGTTTGTTTGTCAAAATGATCAGAATGCCTCTAGAATGAGAGCCTATCTCTCTTTACAGCTCCTTGGGCCCCCTTAGCCTCATGTGGGCCCCTCCATCCACTAGCTTGAATTCCCTCCAACGTATTCCTTGGCCAATTTCGAATTATGCGTGTGGTGGCCCCCACATTCCACTAGCTGCCAGAAATAAATTGGATTGCCTATAGTTCCTATGTTTCTGTGTGTGGGGTCCTCCTCCTAAACCAAAAATGCTGCCAAAATTGTGTTGCTGCATCCCGTGACTAATTCATTTGAGAAGGGACATGATAGTCCTCCCCTCCCAAATGTTGCTTGCCCTCAAGCAACCTCAAAGCCGGGTGCTCTAGTATGTGATCACCCTCCCAGGTGGCATCCTCATCTGGTAAGTTCTTCCAGCGTACCAAGAACTTCTTGATGGTTCTACTCAGTCTTCTCTCCCTACTTTCTAGTGTAGCCTCTAGTTCCAGTACCAAATGGCCCTCATCATCCAATGGGTGTAGATCAGCTGCTACGGTCACCTGTTGTCCCAGCACCTTCTTCAGGCATGAGACATGAAACACGTTGTGGATCCTACTCCCCGGAGGCAATGCTAGCTGATAGGCCACCTCCCCAACCCGCCTAGTCACTTGGTGGGGCCCATAGAAACGTGGTTGTAGCTTCTCGACCCCATTTTGTTTCAGCATTGATTGTCTGTAAGGCTGCAACTAGAGGTACACTAGGGCCCCCTCCCCAAAGTGCCTCTCTATCCTGTGCTGATCTGCATACAGTTTTTGTTGATTCTGGGTCATCGCTAGATTATCCTTGAGAGATTTGAGGATATCTTGGCTCTCTTGGACCCAGTCTTTGGCCTTTGGGGCTCGGCTATCTCTGAAAATAATATCAGCAAAAGTTAGAGCATCATAACCATAAAGGGCACGGAAAGGAGTCATACCAATAAACATGTGGTGCGTGGTGTTGTAGCAGAACTCGCCCAAGTGCAACCACTGAATACACGTCCTCTGCTGACCCGTCACATAGTTCCTCAAGTACCCTTCCAACCACTAATTGACCCTCTCTGCCTGGCCATTTGTTTGAGGGTAGAAACTAGTGCTAGGAGTAAGCTCTGTCCCAACAAACCTATAGATCTCCTGCCAAAAACCACCCATAAATCTGTTGTCTTTGTCGCTAACAATGTTCTTGGGGAATCCATGTAGTCGAAAAACCTCTCAGAAGAACAACTCGGCAACCTGGGCAGTCGTGAATCTAGTGGGGATGGCAAAGAAATGGGCAAATTTGGTCAGCCTGTCGACCACCACATATATGCAATCTTTCCCCTGTACTGTGAGGAGCCCAGTGATGAAATCCATCGAGATACTTTCCCATTTCCCCTTTGGAATGGAAAGTAGCTATAATAGCCCTGCAGGGTGAGTCAACTCCCCCTTATTCCTCTAGCAGGCCTCACACTCCCTTACGTGTTGCAGCATGTCCTCCTTGAGGCCTTTCCATGTGAACCTCTCCCGCACAACCATGTAAGTCTTTCGGAACCCTTGGTGGCCGGATAGTGATGAATCGTGAGCTGCCTAGAGTACCCTCTCCCTCAATTGCGAGCTGGGTACTAAGTAAATGCGCCCCTTGTAATAGATGACCTCATCCATCACACGGTAATGCTCATCTGCATATGTCCCCTCTAGCACCTCGCAGGCCTTCCTGTCCTTGGAGTACTCAACCAACAGATGAGCCTTCCAATCCTAGCAAATGCTCATAAGAGATAACCCATCCGGTCTCCTAGATAGAACATCAACCACCACATTGTGCTTGCCCCACACATACTCAATATTAAAGTCGTAGGCCTGCACCTTGCTGACCCATCTCTGTTGCCTGTCATTGAGGCCCTGCTGCCCCATGAAATGCCGAAGACTGTTGTGATCAGTCTTCACTCGAAATCAGTTTCCCACCAAGTACTGGCAGAACTTGGCCAATGCATGCATGATGGCCAGCATCTCCTTGTCATATATGGAATATGACAGCTCGTGTGGTAGGAGCTTCCGACTCTCAAAAGCTATTGGGTGCCCCTCTTGTGACAAAACGGCTCCAACTCCCACCCCTGATGCATCACACTCCACCATGAATGGCTTGGAAAAATCCGAGAGTGCCAAGGTAGGGCAACTACTCATCACCTTCTTGAGGCGATCGAAAGCGACTTGTGCTCCCTCAGTCCATGTGAAGGCCCCTTTCTTGGTCAAGTCAGTCAAGGGTGCTGCCAGCTACGAGAACCCTTTGACAAACTTCCTGTAGTAAGTGCAAATGCCCAAGAAGCCTCTCAGCATAGTCACGTCTCAGGGTACTGGCCAATCCCAGATGGCCCTGATCTTCTCCTCATGAACCTTCACCCAGTCTGCTCCAATGATATGCCCGAGATAAAGCATCTCTGTCAAACCAAACTCGCATTTGGAGAGCTTGGCATAGAACTACTGCTCTTCCAGAATGCGCAGTACCTCCTCCAAGTGTTGGAGATGCTCCTCCCATGTCTGGTTATAGATCAAAATGTCGTCAAAGAACACCAGCACGAACCTCCTTAGTTGCCCCCGAAAGATGTGGTTCATGCAAGACTGAAATGTGGCAAGAGCATTGGTTAGCCCAAATGGCATGACCAGAAACTCAAAGTGCCCATAGTGGCACTGTAATGTTGTTTTCAAAATGTCCTAATCCCGAACTCTGATCTGGTGGTACCCCAAACGCAGATCAATCTTAGAGAAGTACTTTGCTCCTCTAAGCTCATTCATCAGCTCATCAATGCGGGGAATGGGGTACCGGTTTTTGAGGGTCTTCCTGTTAAGGTCTCTGTAGTCTATGCACATCCTGAGGGTCCCATCCTTCTTCTTCACCAGCACTACGGAAAAAGCGAAGGGACTAGAACTAGGCCTGATGTGACCCAAAGCAAGTAGCTCCTGAGTAGCCTTCTCTATCTTGTCCTTATAGGCTTTGGGGTGCTTGTAAGGGGTAGTAATGACTGCCTATATACCTGGCTCTAGCTTAATGGTGTGCTCAAACCCTCTATCTGGTGGTTGCCCTAGTGGAATGTCCCCGAACACCACTGCGTATCTATCCAGAAGTGCCTATATGTCTGGTGGTGGTGACTATGCCTATCCCCCAACCTTTGAGATCCTCAACTCGATTGCCCATGCAATGTCCCCATGTCGAAGATCTGCCTCCATCCTGTGGGCCGAAACTGTCTAAGGCGGATAACATTGCATGCCTATCAAAACCACCAGTTTGTTGTCTGGCCCCATGAACTCCATCTCAGGCTTCTGCCAATCTGTTGTAACTCTCCCAAGGGAATACAGCCACTAGACACCCATAACCATGTTGGTGTCTGGTACATCGACCAAAAAGAAGTGGTTTGTCATCAAGTAGTTTCCCATAACTGCTATCAAGGAGGGCATGTATTTGGTACACTAGATGGTACGATCACCTGGCACTAGGACAAAGAATCCCTCAAACTCTGTCGTGGTGAGGCCCCTCCTCTGGACCAGTTGTGCATCTATGAAGTTGTGGGTAGCCCCACTGTCCACTAGTACTGACACCCTCTGTCTCTGTACCGTACCTTTGATCTGAAGTGTCAAAAACTTAGGAATCCTGCATAAAGAAGCAAGGACTCCCCCTGATGAGGCAAGAGATGCCCCTCCTTGTGGAGGGGGTGGTGGTGGTGGCCCTCTGTCCCTCGAACTCTCTCCATCTGTCCCACCACAATCCTTCTCCACCTCGTCCTCTTGTTCAATGTCAAAAAAGACCTCAATGTAATTTGTTCTACCCTCTGTGCACCTATGGCCTGGTGCCCAAAGCTCTCTGCATGTGAAGCGTAGCTTCCTCCTCCGGAGTCCTTCTGTGTCTCCTCATCTAGCTGCCTCCTCTCCTATGTGGTCCTTGGTGGCGGGGGTCTAGTCTCATGCCATTTCTGTGGGAAAGCGGTCCGTGCAAGGAATGGCGCTCTAGTCTTAGGGATGGCCCCCTGCAAATCTCTGGTGCACACCACCACCTCTTGCAGCGTAGAGGGTCTACATGACTTCACCAGTCCACACAGAGGCTCAAGAAAACCCTCAATGAAGGTGTATACCCTCCTGGCCTCGGACAGATCCAGGACCATCACTGACACATGCAAAAAATCAAAAAAATGTTGCTCTAGGTTGCCTGTCTGGCGCAGTTGTGTCAGCTCCCTGAAGGATGCTTCTGGATCCCTCTGATCGAGTCGCTACACCACTCTCCTGGTGAAGTTCTCATACGAAACTATTTGGGCATGCCCCAAAGTGATCAAGCCGTGAAACCACCAGTCATGGGCTTCCCCCTCCAAGTGCAACGCTGCCATCTTAATGGCCTCCTGTTTTGTCATCTGGTTGAGTTGAAAGTATGTGTCCATCTTTACAACCCAAGCCCTAGCTGTGCACTTGGTAGTGCCATCAAATGTAGGGAAGTACATCCTCCCTATAGTTCTCTGCAGCTCATAGTTTTGAGTTCCCTATCCTCCGTACCCCTTGTTCCTCTCACTCTACTTGAGCTTGCAGCAATCTCTGAAGGAGAGGGCTTCTTTGAAATCTTCGTTCATCGCCTACCACTCTCTGAAGTAGTCCCCCATCTGGGGAGTGTCCTCCTCTCTTGCTGGTTCGATTTGTGCTATAGGCACGAAAGAAGGTAGTGTAGCCCTAGTGGATACACTCACTGAAGGGCGTTGCGCTGTTGGTGAGGGTTGATCAAAAGGCTGAGAAGCCCCTGAAGTTTCTCCACACAAGAACCCTCTAGGTGTGGCTCTATCCCGATTCTATGATTTGATTTCTTCCAGCATGTCTTTCTACCCCTTGGCCAACTCACTCAAAGCCCTCGAGAGGCTATCGAAAGCCATCTCCTCCCTGCTCTTGGGCTCTGTGATTTCCTCCTCTTCAGCGACTGCTTTCCCTTTTTCCTCCGTATCTAATGTAATCTCCAGCTCCCTTTCTCTATTCTTGTACCTCTACCTCCGATAAGTGATGTTCTCCCGGTCTTCTCCTCTCATAAGAAGCCGACACCACAGCTGAGCCAAGAACTAGGCTCTAATACCGCTGTAATGTTCCTATGTAGGAATATGAGTAATATTTAAACAAATAAACAGTGTAACAACATAAAATAAAAAATAGACATTACACATCCATGGAAATAATGTAAATCTGGAACTGCTGAGCCATATATTAGGAAATCTGAGAGCAATGGGTACAATATAAATGTAGTGTTGCACCTGGGCTTGTCTCAATGACAAGCTATACTAAACCCAGGTGATGGAATAACTTAAATGATGGTTGTTCAGTTGTTGCACCGCTTGGATTGCGCTGTCCTAGCAAAATTGTTGATCTGCTAACTTTGACCTGCTGGAAGGTGCCCAAAAACTATCCAGAAAATTATATCTTTTCAGCCTTAGACTCCTTGGACAAAACCCAGAAAAACCCAGAAGGGAATTTCTCTGATTTTGAATTTGGATTTTCGGCCTGCTTAGAGCCTCTCCCCAGCTGCTACAGCCAAATTCGACTTGCAGGAAACAGCCTACAAGTCCCTCTGAAAATACCCCTAGAATGTTGGGTTCACCTATACTGACTAACCCCTTACTCCCCGGATGACCCTTGGTCTGGATGATTGCTCTCCCAGCACCACAAGTTCGCTGCTACATTGGCTTCTGCGCAGCACCTCCGTCCAGAATTTCAACTAATTGTTGTGTTGGTTTCGCTGGCTACTACTCCAACAGAGTTTCCCTTTCTATGTTGCCTCCTCAACTCCTGGCTCTCCCAGCAAGTTGTGAATCCCTTTGCTGGTCTATTCCCGACTCTCCCAGCAAGCTGTGAATCTCCCTTGTTGATTTCCAGCTCCTCTCGCATGTTCTCTAGCTGCCCAGGAATACGCAGTTTCCTCCCTGCGCTAATGGCTGAAGTATGTGACTGTACCAGACTCCTTGAAAACCCTTGTGGAACAACCTCCCTAGGGCGGGCACGGATGGTCCCCCAAAGTAGAGGTTGAATCTTCCCTGCGGAAGACTCGTGGCTAAACAGCCGGTAGACTCGCTAAGTAGCAAAGTGTACAAAGGTAAGTTTGTTTGTCAAAATGATCAGAATGCCTCCAGAATGAGAGTTGATCTCTCTTTATAGCTCCTTGGGCCCCCTTAGCCTCGTGTGGGCCCTTCCATCCACTAGCTCGAATTCCCTCCAATGTATTCCTTGGCCAATTTTGAATTATGCATGTGGTGGCCTCCACATTCCACTAGCTGCCAGAAATAAATTGGATTGTCTATAGTTCCTATGTTTCTGCGTGTCGGGTCCTCCTCGTAAACCAAAAATGCTGCCAAAATTGTGTTGCTGCATCCCGTGACTAATTCATTTGAGAAGGGACATGACAACTTGTCAAAATCATCTTTGTTGATGATAGTAGTATCAAAGAAGTACTTCCATGCAAGTCTAAGCATCTAGACGTGTAGAAGTCATCCAAAGGTTCTTTAACTTTAGCAATTACTTTAATTAATGGAATTATTAAAGTGATTGATTTTTATAAAAAAATGTGAGTTAATCTAATGAAATGAAAAGGTTATTTGCAATAGTGAATTAGATGAATTTCCACTATTGATCTCAAGTTACGTTGAGATCTAATATCAAATGTCAATCACTTTGGAGATTAGGGTTGTGGATTTGGTCAATAGCTTGAAATTATAAAACGAAGGCTAGGTTAAAGGAAAAAGATACATTTTTTTAGCACAAGACAGTGAGATAGCGAGGATCTCAGTGATTGGGTGAAGATAGACATTCATCCAAGTGTTCAGGGTCAAGGAATAAATCAGAAAGAGGATTTGCAGCAATAAGAGAAAACGCAACAGTAGAAAATCAAGGACTGAATTTCTGCTGCAAATTCAGCCCACACATGAGGCAAGGAGAAATGTTGTGCATCCCATGTGCAGCAGCATCACATGTACGACCAGGAGGGTGGAGCAGCATCACACGTCTGGCAGAAGGCAGTAGCAATGTGCACATGTGAGTATGGTAGAAGTATAGCACACAACTGTCACACGTGTAGACCATAGAGTCCACACATGTGGCTATACAACAGGCTTCAGGGATAGATTTGCAATTATAGGGTTTTCTCTGTAAATTCAAAGGGCCGTACAACTTTATAGGTGCCCAATAATTTCTGAAAAATATTGCTATAACTTGTAAATTTTTTTCCAGTGGGCCATTTTCCAAATAAGGGAGCCATTATATGCTGATAAATTAATTTATGAACACAGATTTGGAGGACAGTAAATTCTGTGTGCATGTGTGTGAGATTAGCTCTACACTGTTTCTAGAAGAAAAATGATCAACTGCATGATCTCCAACTGTGAAAATCTGCATACTCAGATACTTAGCTTTCTGTGCCCTTAATGATGGATGAAGTGTCCAAATGTCTGATGTTTCATATTTTCTACACAGTGTTTCCAGAAGAAAGATTGTAAACAACATGATCTTCAAGTGTGAAATTCTGCATACTCAGATACTATTTTTTTAAATTGACTCAGTTGGAACTATGATCGCTGGAAATATAATGTCTAATTGCTGTTTGTCATAACTTCTGTTGATATATGCAGGAATAACAATTGAAGTGGGTACTTTGAATAAAAGCAAAGTTTGTATCCCTTTGATTTATAGTGGAGTTATACTTCCTCGTATAATAATTCTTTTGGTGTCTCTTTGAAAGTAGATTTGGTAAAGGTTGCCAATTAATCATCTTGAGCTTAAGATAATATTCTATTCAATGCTTCTCTGGTAGTGTGATAATTCTTCCACTATTGACCACGAAGGAAATTGCATGAAACTTTATATTATAAAGTTATCTGTATTGGATTATTCACTCTTGAGTTCGTTGTCAGGCATTCCCATCTTTGCGCAATGATAGTAGCCTTATCCAATTCAATCGCCAGCTTAAAAGGTGTGGATATGACATGGTTGCATGGAGAGAGTCAGTAGAACCACGGGCAAGTCCAGAGCTTCGTCGTGGATTTGACCTCATAGATCTAGACGGTGGCATTGGTTGGGAGTTTCTGTTGTCTATGATGCGGTATAAGGGTCGACAGCGGATAAGTGCCAAGGGTGCTTTGGCTCATCCCTATTTCAACAGACAGGGTCTACTAGATCTGTCTTTTATGCAGACATTACGACTGCAGCTGATCAGGGCTACTCAGCAGGACTACAATGAAGCTTTTCAGTGGATAATCAAGCTTATGGCAAAATCTGGCACAAATACTGGAGGTGGCTTCACAGAGGCTCAGCTACAGGAACTTAGGGTGTCTATTCCATCCAGATCCTTTCTTTATTTGCAACGTAATCTTTACACTACATGAAAAAGTGACAACAAACATAAGTGGGTACCATTATTGTTTGTGAAAGTAACAATTGTTAAAGAGATATGTTATCGTTAGGTTTTTTCTGTTGTCTGACCTTCTCACAATCTCGTATTGTCCCAAAATAATTGCATGCCATTTTAATTTGTTTCTTGACTGGTGCATTTTCGTCTTTTTCTTCAACAGGAAATTCGTCCAGCAAAAAGATCAACTCTCCAGCGTAATGCATTAGCATCTGCTCTACGTTTACAACGAAAGATAATTAAAACACTAGATGAGAGTCGAGATGAAATAAGAAACAGAAGAAAGAACTTATGGTGGAGCAGATGGATTCCAAGGGAGGAATGAACCCACGTACAGCAATGCAAGAAAAATGTGTCTAGAATAAGTTTTGTATCTACTTTGACAAGATGTACCATACTATTGATATTAGATGAACCTAGTTTATTCCATACACCCTTTCTACACACTTAAATATGTCTTCTGTTGCATGCAGTGCCACTGACTTATATGATACAGTTTGTAGGTGCTTTATGATGGGGTACCCTAAATTCTGTTTCTCTTTATGTTATACCTAGTTTCTGTCTGCTTGGTGAGATTAGTATGCACAACTGTCATCAGGTGACCATGTAAGTATTTTGCATAATGAAAGTCGGGAGGAGTGTTTGTCACAGTCAAACACTTCTAAGCAGTTCTAAGTCATATGCTTATTGTTAAGGTTGTCTTCATTGTTCCGAGTAGATCAAATAGACAGCTTATTGATGGTTCTCGTCGTTTACATGTTACATTATTGGGTTAAATGTTTCTGATGGGAAATTTCCAAAGTTCAGTTTTAGAGGCATATATTGCTTAACGACTTTTAATGACCTAAGATAAGATTCTGCTTATAAGTCCAACACAAATTATTTGATTGTTACCACCTAAGACGGCTAATTATTCATTTTTGTTGCTGGAGAACTAATAAGAACCTTTTACATTTGTTGCATATACAATGTTATATAGTTTCTTTTCCACAGTGAGATACATTTCTAATGCATATAACACTGAAAAGTAACCAAATTATATAGTCAAATCAATTTAATTTAAGTTTTAAATACTAAAATAAGTAAAAACAGATTTAAGCTAATTTTTTTCCCTAATATGAATAGGATTCTAACTGCTTAGGCTTAATTCACTGGGTTCTTTTTTTGTTGGGGTTTACATATTAATGTAAATGTGGATGTTGTGGGACTCTGCGTTAAAGTAGTGACCTGGATAGGAAATATTGCAGAAGACTGTTATGCCAGTTCCATTGCTTGCTGGAACTGCCTTATCCTTACATTCAACTGGTTAATTGCATTTTGTTGGATGTTTATAACATAATAATACCCCCTGTGTAGTGAATAAATCTTTGAAATTCAAAGAATGGTTGCAAATTTTGAAGTGGGGAACATTATGGAGACAGACACACATAATTGGAAGAATGAATTAGATAGTGTAAGTCCTCATGTATATTAACGGCAATGTATTTTTGTAAATAACAATGTATTCAATATAATGGATTATGATAACATAACACTCTATACTTCATCAATATTATATTTACAGGCATACGCAAGAAAACAAATGTGAGATTTCATGTGTGCAAGTGAACTTGCTCAACTATTTATTTGTTTTCATAATTTATAAATGTGTCAAAAGTATGGAGTGTATTGAGGACCATCCTTGGTCTTGTTACAGCAAAATCTAACATCTAATACAAATCCTCCCCAAGTGACCTAAAAAATGTGTGACATTGGGGAGCATTACTACTATTACCTCAACAACTACTTCCCTCTCTTTATTGAAGGATACAATCCAAATACAAGGTCTTTCTAGTAAGACTTAGTAATCAAGTAACCCAATGATCTTAAGCCAAATGCTCCCAAATGACCTACAATAAAAGTTGACTGGATAAATGTGTGACAAGCTAGGGTTTGCAATGGAAAATGGCGTAAATTGAAGATTTTGGTTTAAGGGATCTGTAGGTCAATCTCAAGGCTAGGTTTAGTTTAAGGAGTCTCAAATAGGTTACTCGAATAAATAAATAAAAGCCTCAAGGCCACTATAAAATAAGGTCTTAGGCTATCAAATTAAAGCAAGACAATAGTTTATAACAACATCAAATTTAGTAGTTCAAATTGTGTAAAAGTATGTAAGATGAAGGCTACTTTTGAGAGTAAACAAAGGACAAAATTACAACAATTTTTATGGTAATAAAACATGGAGTATCAAATAAAGCTTGACATTGGTCTCAAAAAATGGCTGAAAAGTGCATGAACAACTTCAATTTCCTTCTCTTATGCACTTTTAAATAAGATCTAACCTTAGAGCATACATCAAGAAGCCATTAAATGTTAAAAATACAAGATTTTGCTACAAGTTTACCCTATTATACTATAAAAGAAAAAATATATATCTATATATTTTAAATGAATGCCACAAGTGAAATAGATAATCTAAGGTTGTAGTATAAAAACTATGGCTGAAGTAAGAAAACTGATAGCTTGAAGACTTAATATGTTAAAATACACAAGGTATTTAATAATAATAATTTATTAATGTATATAAAATGTATAAAATGAATGTATAAGATGATTTAAGATGATTTAAATGTTACAATGAAACCCTGCTTTTATACCTCAACAAGTGACCTTTCGTGAATAAAAGACATGCTTTTTCACCTAATTTAATAAAGACATGCCTTTTCACCTAATTTAATGACTATTTAACTTAATTAATATTTAATTATTTAATATTTATATTTATTTTATTTATTTAGTTGTTATGAATTATATTCATAACATAGCTGCTTCTTTCAGAAGCTTTGTCCTCAAAGCTATATTGTTGGAAATTGTCTTTGTAGTTGTCGTCTCAACATATAGAAGGTGGAAAGTCTCTGTGAGTGGTGGCTTAGTGTCTATAATTCGCTAATAATTCTATTTGAGTTCAAGGTTGTCTTTTTTTGTTCTCTTCTCTCTTTCTTTTTTTTTTAATATATATATATATATATATATATAATTAATATAATGATTGATTTAATTTTTGATATATTATTATGTACTATATATAATATATACTTATTATATACCGAAATCAACCCAAAGGTCACAACATTTGATGGCAGCCCCCCAAAAAACTGGCAAAGTATTGAACTGTCATCTATCGAACCGACAGTGAGTGGAATCGTCCACGAGTGTCTTCTTTCCAGATATCTTTGGTTGTCCATTTGTGTTGCGAATGGCCAAATGCCAAATGGGCACTCATTCAGAAATTCGTCACGCATCCTGCTCTTTGTACAACGCAACAGGAAAACACCACCATGAATGCCAGCGAAACTCCCTTTGCTCTGGCCATTGCAAACATTGTGACTCGAACATTTCCCTGGCAAAAGCCATATAATGCATCCAGAACAACAACCAATTTGAATAGTTTTAGTTTGACTAATCGTGCAGACATGCCAAAGTTTGCAAAAGCCCACTGATTCGAACGCCTCATCTCCTCCTCCACTTCCGGAGGGAGGTCATTTTTAATGTGGAGATTCTCACGGATTTTTCAGGGGTTTCTAGAGTGGCCAACAGTTTTGAATAGCAATCTGCCATATATTCCTCTACAGGCCATAGATAAGAGACCAGTGTGTCTATAATTCCTCCCAAATATTCCACCATTACAGAAATATCAGGGTTGTCTATGACTAGTGCGTGCATGAGGTTTATCAGTCTTGTCTGGAATTCTTCTTTCTCGGACTCAGAGCCTGCGCATGTTCTTGCTATTGGACCGAGGAAGGAATAGTCAAAGTGAATATCTGCGAGGGAGATAAGTGATTTAGTTTCGGTTTCGGTTTTCGTTTCTATCCCACTACTTGTGTCTTCTCTATTGTTTGTTTGATACTTCAAAGCACAAGTCAGATGAAATTTGAAATTGAAATCTGCTCCGCATGGAACGCTATAACACCATGCAAATCCATATTGGTAGCAATCATACTACTTGGGCAGGAGGAGCCCGAAAGGGCATCAAAATACAGACCAACTGTTTTGCCCACAAGCTCAGCTACAAGGACCTGGGCACCTTCTTGCTTGATCACAAAGTCATGATCATCAGAAACCAAGAGTGACTCAAGTGTCTGTGATTCTCTTATGGCTTTCTCCTTCGCTTCCGCTGCTTCAATCTCATCCAGTCGCTCTTTTGTAAATGGGTAATACTTGGTTCCATGTTCTACTATGTAAAAATCTACACTTTCCGATGCTAATCTCCCATCTGGATGTACAATGACCACGTTTGGGGTAAACGGGGTAAACGGAAGTTGGAAGTAGCGAAACAATTTCTTTATAGTCCTGTCTCCAAATGGCAAAGCCAGCCATGGCATCCTCTCATAATGCTTTTGAAAGTCTCTTTCACCTTCATTCCTATCAAAAACATGGGTTATACATATCTCAGAATTTTTTTCCTGATCAATCTCGACCTCTGGAGCAATAAGAATTGAATTGTCTTCACCCACCATGCCTATTTTATCGAAGGAATTTACATTCTCCACATCTTTAAAACCCTGCTTTTGCTCTAAAGACACAAATGATAGTTTTTTATTGACAAAATCTCTTTGTTTGTCAAGATAATCCTTATCTTGATTTATATCAGCTTCACCTTGTTTCGTTTCTTCACTTTCCCTATTATCTTCCTTATTATCGATTTCTTTTCGACATGCTTTAATTTCTGCACATGATTTTTCTAATCGTTGAAATGCTTTTTGAATACTAAATTGTTCAACGTAATCAGGATGTGAACGTAATGGCACATTGTGCGGCGAACTACGTTTAAAGGCCCACTTGATTATATCGTGTGCCATGGCTCCGATACCACTGTATCATAAAGACAATGGCTGAAGCAAGAAAATTGATAGCTTGAAGACTTAATATGTTAAAATACACGAGGTATTTAATAATAATAATTTATTAATGTATATAAAATGTATAAGATGATTTGAATGTTACAATGAGGCGCTGCTTTTATACCTTAGCAGGTGAGCTTTTGTGAATGGGCATGTCTTTTAGACATGCCTTTTCACCTAACTTAATGACTATTTAACTTAATTAATATTTAATTATTTAATATTTATATTTATTTTTTTTTATTTAATTGTTTATGAATTATATTCATAAGAAAGGTATATGGGAGTTAGGATACAAGCTATTTTAGGGTTTCCTTGGAGCAATTATGAATCCAAACAAAATTAGGAAAAATAAATCAACTTACCCTATGGTTTGTAATTTAGATTCTCAATTTTTTGGATGGTTAAGGGAAAGAAAAATCTATCTCTATTCCTCAAATACATGGAGGAAGGGTTTAGCTCAACAAGGTACAATGAAGCAAACACCAAATAAACTAACGTAACACAAGAAATTAATCCCATGGAACATAATACAAAGATAAAGTCAATAAACTTACTTCACCATGTAACATCCAAGTTCAAGCATCCATGAAAAAATATCGCGTCACATCACAAGATACACCTAAGAAAATTACTCAGCTAGGCCTCCATTGCACACAAGAGAGAAAGATCAGTGGTGAATAGAATTTATGGTCAAAGTGTGACAATGATCCAATGAGAAAATTGGCTCCCATATCTATATGAGGGTGATCAAGTTGATGTTAATTTAAATTAGACTAAAATCCCTAAAAACTACTAAATCCATGATACAAGGTGGATGGGTCCTCAAACTAACCCCCAAAAATAGCCAAAGTAATGAAATCACATGAAAATAAGCCTCAGTTAACCCACGCATACGAGTCTAAAAGCTTGCAAGGGTGATGTCATCTCCCAAAATGCATGTCTCTCCATGAAAAGGTGCAAGGGATGACCCAAGGTGTTAGTCTCATCCCATAAGCCATGTCTCCTCATCAAAATAGTGCCTCATCACCAAATAAAACCCTCTCAAGACCAATGTCATCAGCAAGTGAACATCATCATTAAATGCATCATAAGGGTGACATCATCATGTTAGGGCACGATGTCATTAAGGTGTAATGTGTGAAATCCCTTCTTGAGGGATACCCAATCATCATTAGCATTAATCATCACCAAGAAAGGAGCACCATCTATCAAGAAGGTGCAATGTCAACTTGACGGCATCATGTCATCTTTTGGGCATACCTAGTTTCCAAGTAATGTCATGTCCTAGATTAGCATTGTTCAAGGTCCTTAGATTGAGGGAGGTTCTCATTTACTATGTCAAGTCATCCTCAAGGTCATCGTCCCTCCAAAGGTCCCAAATGCCCTCTGTCAAAGAGCACTATGTCATCATTAAAGTGGTTGGACATCATATATGTGTTTTTTTTTGTAGCTTGAACCGGTGTTCTAGTCTCTATTGGTGTCTATGAGGTTAAGTAACACTGGAGGATAATTATCTCCAAGACCAAAGCTTTATGAGGGAAATGTCTCAATTAGATTAATTAGCTAGTTTTTAATTATTTTCTTAAGTCTAATTAAATTAGGTTAATTGAGAAAAAATTGATTTTGCTCTAGTGACTTCTAAATTCATGTGATGAGGTCAAGATGATCATAGCCATCAATTGGACTTAGATCGTGGTTTTTGATTTCTCAATGAGAGATTAAAAGAGCAAATTGATGGGGCTTTTGGAGACACAATGACTTGCAGTCAAAGCAAGGGCGTAGTGATAACGTTAAAGACACCATCAACAAGGTTTTAGTAGGAAAATTGATGAGAGAATTTCTAGAGCAATTCTTCACAAAGATTCCAATTATTCAGAGTGAAGGAAAAAGGTTGAATTCATCTACAGAGAGATTACATTAGCCAGTGCAAATCTGCCAGTGTGAGTTGTTTGGCAACAATTCAATTTCTAGTTGCTAGAGACAGTGGTCGGAGGAGGTGCGAGTTGTTGGAGGCAGAGATTATTTCCAGAACAAATCTATGGAGGCAATGTAATTCCCTTAAGAGGTGCACATTTCTAGTTTTTTCAGTGCGTGTTGTTGGAGGAGGTGCAGGTTGCACAGAGGAAGGTCAAGTTTATTTTCAGAGGATTTTCCAGATCGATTTAGCTCGTAGAGGCAAAGAAAAAATTGTTGGAGATTTGCTAATGAGAGAAAATCAGTCTATATAATTCTCAATTTCTGAAGATTATTATTAGTAATAAAACCCTCATCTACAGAACTAGTTTTCCCCACACTAGGGTTTTTCCAAGGACTATTTTCCAAAAATATTGGCGTCTAAATTCTGTGTGTGCATTACTTTTCTTAATTCTTGTTATTATTGGTGAAAATTTTAGTAGTGATTTTATTCGTTATTTGTCGTAATTAATTTTTGAAGACAAATAATCTACGTAAGGTAGAAGAATAATTTCCAGTAACTACAATTAAGGAAATTTCACATGGTATCGAAGCATATCTAAAGCGCAAGGTATTTACTAGAGTAAATTAGTGCAGGGCACAGGAAGAGAGGGTTTGTAAAACCCAAGTCGAACTTCTATAGATTTATTGAGTTTTATCCATTTTTTTAGAGTTTCGAGTAATGGCCTCAGCAGGTTTGAGAGATTAGGACAAGCTAGATGGAGCCTCTAATTTTGGTGTCTGGAAAGCCATAATTATCTTCTTGTGAAGAGAATGGTATAAAGGAGTATGCGACCAGCATGACAGTCGTACTAACGGAACTAACACAATTTGCAACATACAGGAAGGAAGATGCCAAGGTAAGGAGGATAATCATTGATAGAGTCAAGGACCATATAGTTCCACATATTGCTGAGTTAGATGCAATGAAGCAAATGTGGGATGTTATTTTGAAGTTGTTCGAGAATGTTACTACAAATGGGAAGTTGATTCTCAAAGAGAAGTTGAGAAACACAAAGATGAAAAAAGGGGAAAGTGTTGTGATTTATCTTACTAGAGTCAGAACAATAAAGGACAAGTTAGTAGTTGTTAGTGATAAACTAGATGACGATGTGTTTGTTATGATTGCATTGAATGGATTCTGAAAGAAATGAGACATGTTCATTCAGGTTATTAATGGATGGGGCACATTACCGAGTTGAAATCGCCTATGGAGTGATTTCACTTAGGAGGAGCTTAGATAGAGCCTCACTAGTGGCATCAACAATGGTAAAAATTAGAAACGTGAAGATGACAAAAATGTGGCAAAATGTGGCCCTAGCAGGAAAGGACAAGGCTAAGAAGGGCTCGAATAAAGGGTCCAATGGAGAGAAAAAGAAAAGGGACTTGAGTAAAATCAAGTTCTTTAGTTGTGGTCAGCAAGGACATTATGTCAACCAATGTCCAAACAGGAAGAAGGGAGAGAAGAAGAAAGGGAAGCAGTAGACAACAACTTTAGTGGAAATTGAGGACTTATCTTCAAGGCTAGAGGATGAGTTCGCTCTCATAGCTTGCCTCCCTAGCTCTACCTCTACAGTTTTATGGTATATTAACAGTGGAGCATTATGTCACATGATGGGAGTTAGAGAATACTTTCTACTAATCCAGAAGAGGATATGGGCTTCTAGATTCAGATGGGGAACAAGTCCAAGTGTGCTTCAGTCGGTAGAGGGATTGTCATCGTTCATAGGGAGTCAAGAAATAATGCTAGTGTTACAGATGTGTTGCACATGCCAGGTTTAGGAATGAACCTAATTTCAGTTTCTACAGTTCTAGACAAGGGATATGATGTCTAGTTTCGAGGGCAGAAGGTGTACACTAAACACCAGAATTGGAAGACAATGAAACAAACTGGAGTAAGAAGAAACAAGATATACAAGTTGTAGTTAGACTCTCCAAAGGCATTGGTTAGCAGCAACAACAGTAGAGAATAGGAGGATGGGACACATACACCATGGAGCACATAGGTTGCTTAGGGAGACCATAACAGGAGTTCCATAAATCAACACAGAACATGATGATGTGTGCAGAGGGTTTGTGCTTGGGAAACTCGCAAAAGAAACATTCCAAAGGAGTGATAGTAGAGCCAAGGGTGTGCTTGAGTTGATACATTATGAGATATGTGGCTAGTTTTCTACAAAATCTCTTAGGTTTATAAGTACTTCGTAACATTCATTGATGACTTCTCTAGGAAAAAATGGATATATTTCTTGAAGACAAGGGACAAAGCCTTCAGTCGCTTCCAAGAGTTTAAGGCTCTTATGGAGAACGTGATAGGGAGGAAAATAAAGGTTCTTCATACAAATAATGAAGTTGAGTACACAAATAAAGTCTTCATGTGGTTTTGGCGAAGGAGGGCATCATGAGAGAATGGACAACTCCATATAATCCACAACAAAACGAGGTTGTAGAGTGGAAGAACAAGTCAATAGTTGGAGAAGCAAGGGCGATGTTGTATGACCAAGACATGCCTAGATTTCTCTGGGGAAAGGAATGTAGTACAACAATGTATATTTTGAACAAAGTTCCTCACTCACAAAGAGCTGGGGAATTTGACACCAGAGGAGGATTTTACAAGAAAGAAGCTAGAGGTTGGAAACTTTAGAACCTTTAGCAGCATAGATTATTATCATGTGTTAGATGAAAAATGCACCAAGTTGGATCAAACTATGAAAAAGGGATATTTCATTGGATACAACAAAACATCCAAGGCATACAGTATTTACATTCCTAGTAGCAGGAAGATTATCATGAGACAGTATGTGAAATTCCGAGAGGAGAAAGCCTTCGAAAGATCTTGTGAGTTGCTAGCAGATGATCAGTGTGGGCCAACAAAAGCTCCAAGAGTTGACAAGGGATCTTAGACTCAAATCACTAGTATGAGTACATTGACTAGTACAGGTGAAGCTACAAGTGTAGAGGAGATTTCATAGCAGATGGAGCAACAGGGGTAAGATGAGGAGCATGAGGCTCCTAGTATTTTTCTTAGGGATATATTGTTCTTTTCTTTAAATAATTGCATTTCATTACTTACATATTGAATTCACCCCACAACATTATAACATCATTACAACATATGTGATTATGTAGAAAGAACAATATCATCAACAATGCAACAGAACATAAAGGAATAATAGAAGAAAATCATTCACACATAGAGACACTAGGATTGGTCGGAGACCAAGTAAAAACCCCACAAGGAGGAAAACCCTTTCAAATTATTCTTCTTATTAGATTGTCATAAAATGTTCAAGAAAGAGAGTGTACAATGACTCAATTCTTCAACCACAAAACTATCCAAAAAAATCAATCAAACAATATCCAAGAGATAAACCTAACAACACTACTAATCAAATCATGATTCAGAAGTTTGTGTTCAACTGTCAACATTTGTGGTTAGTTGTCAGAATATGCGGTTAACTGTCACCTAAAACCCCAGGTCTCGGTCGCACAGAGCAAGTGCTCATGTGTGTAGCTGAATTGTTATGGCCACATAAAGAGGTTTTTGTGTGTGTGGCTACAACCGTAAATTTCTTTTGACAACCCTACAGCTGTGAACCAAAAACCCAAATCCACACGTGTGAGCTCAAACCCTGCCAATATTGGACCTATGTGAATGAATTCTCCAGAAACCAATTTCAGACTTGTGTGAGACAAAACCAAAGAAGAGAAAATATGAATGCTTGATGATGATATCCAAATGAGGGTCACTTGACTTGTATTTATAGCCATCCAAGGGTGTCCAATTTCTCTTTTGAGTTGAACTATCATTTTCTACATGTGGGTTTTCATATTAAAATATATTTTTCCTTAACGAAATTAAATTCTTCCAAGCGATAGGGGGGGTCTTCCTTGATGAGGAAGATTCACCAAAAGAGGGAGTTTGTCCCTAAGGTGCCAAATTAACACTCCCTCTCAGTTAGGGAGAAATTACCGATTGTAACATATGTCCCATCACAAATATCTTGTCAACAAATGTCGTCTTTACTCATCTCTACTCATCCCTGCTCATCTTTGCTCATATTTTCTCATATTTTCTCATATTTTCTCATCTTTGCTCATCTTTGCTCATCTCTGCTCATCTTTTCTCATATGTTGAACACTTTTGAATCTAAAATAAGAATAATTTGACATTAGGGGGAACCCAAGCTACTACCCTCTATCCATCGAGTAGCCACTACTACCAGGGAAAATTTTAAGAACCTCCCCTAAATTTATAAGTATAATAAATGGGCGAATCTCCATGGTATATGGGAAAAATGGAAGACGATTTTATCAATAATATAATATGTATATATAATTTTTTGGCGAATCTCTCACCAGGCATGGCGAATATTTTACTCAATTATAAAATCTTGTAAGATCTTGGTTATCATAAACCTGGAGCTTAAAAATTACTATTAGTAATTTATAAAAATTAATAAAATTAATAGCTGATTTTTATTTTATTTTTTATTTTAACAAAGCTAAAATGTTTAACATACATTAAATTACAACATCCATTTTTACTTTGATTCACCAAGCCCCGAGAGGGATCAAACATTTTTTCACTCTATGCTAGTTTGCATATCACGATATTTGATACCTCTCGGGGGTTAGTAGATCTAGAGTAAAGATGGATCTATGCTGGCTTAATTCCCCCATTTAAATAGGCTACATTCCAGGTGAATACCATGGGTCAATACCATGTGCCATTTTGGTGAATACCATGGGTCAATACCATGTGCCATTTTTATTTTTATTAATACTAATGTTAGGGTTAATAATGTTTTTTTGCATGGTATTAATAACAATCTAGTCCATGGTATTTGTCCCATAGTATTTTGCCCATAGGTTTGTTTCACCTAAATATAATGCATTTTTTGAGTGTTCGTAGGTGACTTATGGAGTAAATATAAAAAAAATGTTTTATTTGTTTACCATACCTCTCGTTTATTTATATTTTTATTAATTTACCATACCTCTTTTACAAATATGGTATTTGGCCCATAGGATTCACTTAAATAAAACCTCTTTCGAACGAGGGTTATGGACTAAATATAAAAAGATGTTTTTTTTATTTACCATACGTCTAATTTATTTATATTTTTATTTATTTACCATACCTTTTGAGTAAGTATAAAAAGATTTTTTTATTTATTTACCATACTCCACTTTACTTATATTTTTATTTGTTTACACCCTTACATGTATATAAGGTGACTTATGGAGTAAATATAAAAAATGCTTTATTTATTTACCATACCTCTCATTTATTTATTTTTTTATTAATTTACCATACCTCTTTTATAAATATGGTATTTGGGCCTTTGGCCCATAGGATTCACTTAAATAAAACCTATTCTTGAAAATGGGCGAATGGATTCACTTAAATAAAACCTATTCTTGAAAATGGGCGAATGGAAGGTTGTAACTCCTAATTTCAAGGCTAAATTTACCTTTTTTACCCTCTCCCTTAAAATAGGGTGGGCTATTTGAGGTGATTTGTAAACATGTACTATGATACAAAATATTCGCCCACTAAAAATTTAAAACCCCTTAATTTCGCCAAA